>OU342743.1:56632918-56859263 GCA_910589775.1 Avena eriantha | reverse complement strand
GTGGTTTTAGTATAAGAATACATAAGCAATGACTCTAGTGGATCCTTAGCTGGTTTTAGTATAAGACCACACATGCAATGAACACTAGTGGATCCATAAGTGGTTTGTGGAAAGAACACACATGCAATGACTCTAGTGCTGGTTTTAGTATAAGAACACACAAGCAATGACTCTATTGGGTCCATATGTGATTTGTAGAAAGAACACACATACAATAACCACGTGTTGATCCATGTGTGGTTTGTGGAAAGAAACACACATGCAATGTCAATGGTGGATCCATGTGTGGTTTGTGAAAAGAACACACATGCAATAACTCTAGTGCGTGTTTTAGTATAAGAACACACATGCAATGAATCTAGTGGGTCCACATGTGGTTTGTGAAAAGAACACGCATGCAAGTACCACTGGTTGATCGATATGTGGTTTGTGGAAAAGAACACACATGCAATGAACACTGGTGGATCCATAAGTCGTTTGTGGAAAGAACACACATGCAATGAACACTAATTGATCCATAAGTGGTTTGTGGAAACAACACACATGCAGTGACTCTAATGCTGGTTTTAGTATAAGAACACACAAGCAATGACTCTAGTGGATCCTTAGCTGGTTTTAGTATAAGAACACACATGCAATGAACACTGGTGGATCCATAAGTGGTTTGTGGAAAGAACACACATGCAATGACTCTAGTGCTGGTTTTAGTATAAGAACACACAAGCAATGACTCTAGTGGGTCCATATGTGATTTGTGGAAAGAACACACATGCAATGACACTAGTGGATCCATAAGTGATTTGTGGAAAGAACACACATGCAATAACTCTAGTGCTGGTTTTAGTATAGGAACACACAAACAATGACTCTAGTGGGTCCATATGTGATTTGTAGAAAAAACACACATGCAATGACATTGGTTGATCCATGTGTTGTTTGTGGAAAGAACACACATGCAATGACTCTAGGTTGATCCATGGGTGGTTTGTGGAAATAACACACATGCAATGACTCTAGTGGTTGATCCAGGTGTGGTTTGTGGAAATAACACACATGCAATGACTCTAATGGATCCATAAGTGGTTTGTGGAAAATAACACACATGCAATAAGTCTAGTGCGTGTTTTAGTATAAGAACACACATGCAAGGACTCTAGTGGGTCCACATGTGGTTTGTGAAAAGAACACACATGCAATGACCACTGGTTGATCCATATGTGGTTTGTGGAAAAGAACACACATGCAATGAACACTGGTGGATCCATAAGTGGTTTGTGGAAAGAACACACATGCAATGAACACTGGTTGATCCATAAGTGGTTTGTGGAAAGAACACACATGCAGTGACTCTAATGCTGGTTTTAGTTTAAGAACACATATGGATCCATATGTGGTTTGTGGAAAAGAACACACATGCAATGACCACCGATTGATACATAAGTGGCTTTTGGAAAGAACACACATGCAGTGAACACTGGTTGATCCATGTTTGGTTTGTGAAAAGGACACACATGCAATGCCATTGGTTGATCCATATGTGGTTTGTGAAAAGAACACACATGCAATGACACTGGTTGATCCAAATGTGGTTCATGACAGGAACACACATGCAATGACTCTTGTGGATACATATGTGGTTTGTGGAAAGAACACACATGCAATTAACTCTAGTGGATCTATCTTGGCATAATTTGATGTATGCCATGATGCATTTCATTGTAAAAGACACGCACTTTATATTTTGATACTACTCAGGTTTTCCCTTGGTTTTTGATACTACCTAGTTTTGCCCCCTCTCTCTTTCGTAGACGCCCAAACCTGTGCCCACTCTGTCTACTACGCCCTGTTTGGTTGTCACAGTTGTCACGCGGATCGTGCGCACCAACCGTTGATCCTGTGTGATCCAACGATGCTCGTTGCACACGTCGTGTCCTTCACAGGACAGCGCGAGACAGCACGGACGTCTCCCTCAATGAGACTTCTACAAGAAGGAACACGATGCCGTCCATAGAAAAAATCGTCGAGTGGTCATGTCATGTTTAATCTAGTCTGCAAAGGCTACAAGTCTACTGCACGGCAACTGGTCATCCACGGACCACCGGCTATACCATTTTTACTACGTAGTGCGCCTGCACTCTCACTTGCGACAGGCCCCCACCACACGAACCTTCCACGCGGCAGCCGCAGCCGGAAGAGCTACCAACCGGGGCCCTCGAGGAGGCCTAAACGTCCCCGCATTAAAAACCTAGCCTACCGGGTCCTCCATTCGCACTCATCCGCTACTCTCTCTTCCCTATCCAGCAAAACCCCACAATCTTGAACGTACTTGCATGAACCTTCTCCATGAAACCAGTGCGTGGGGGTGAGTGTTCGGGCATCGCCGCCGGGTGGTGCTTAACGCGGCAGATCTGGAGGAGCATCACTGCAGCACAAGCCGAGGAGGACGTGCAGTTCAACCCCTTGGGGGACCATGTGCTCGCCGGTGCTGACGACTTCAGAGGCACCGATGAGGGCGTGGAGTTCAATGAACACGCTCCTCTCATGTACCCGGAGGTACATCTATTTCTACATGTTTCATATTTTCTTCTCGAGCTTAATCCATCCTGGCGTCATAAAAAAATCTAGTCCTAATGATTAGATGCAACATACGAACCGGTACATGGAGAGATCTAGTCTGTTCTAAATGAATCCACATTATTTATTTATTAATAAGTTACCAAGAACACAAACCACATTAATTTAGGAGTGAGCTGGGGAGACAGCCATAATGAACTGCTGAACCTGTATAGACATGTTATTGCATTGAAAGTAACTTGGAATGGTGGAAGGAATATATATTTATTATTTTGCTCATTTCGGTTTGTATTCCATACATTACAGGTGTATTCAAGTGAGATGGACTCTGACAAGGAGACCAGGGACAACAAGAGCCGCCATGTCATGAAGAAGCTCAAGAGCGGGATAATCCCTTTCCGCACTCGACTTGGGGAGCTCAAGTGCCCTTTCTGTAAGAAAGGAGTCAACCCGAGGATTGCGAGCTTGATTCTGCATGCGGTTGGCCTCGGTAAAATCCTGGCTAGTAAACACAAGTCGGCGACCAAGGCTAAGCACACTGCTTATGGCAAGTTCCTAAGGGAGTATGTCAAGACCGGCCTAGTGTCCCCTTACTTAGGAATCAGCAACTCCTAGCCGACCAACCCCGTCACTGTGCTGGCCCGACCACTAATAATATTTGTAGTTCTCTTACCGTATCTAGACCCTTATAATATGGGGATTTCTATTTTCGTACCCTTCAAAATATATTCAAGTTCATATGTTTATGGAGTTAAAGTTCCGGTGGCATACTCATTATTTTGCAAGGATAGAGGGATTCCCCCGACAGATATAAGGGTTATCCTGCCCGCTAGATCACAGAGGATCAACGGTTGGTGGGGAAAACTGAGTACAACTGAATCGCCATGGTTAGACACGAGGGAAAAAACGTGACTCACGTTAAGCGTGTGCGGTGCACGGGGAGGTAGCGGACACGTGTGGCCGTGCACGGTGCATTAGCATACGCGGTGCACGGTAGTGCAACGAAACGTTGCTTCCCTTCTCCTTTAATAGAGGCCTCCCCACTCCCACTCATCACGCACTCGCTCACTCAACCGTCTCCATTGTCCCATAACCTTCTGCAAACGCCCAACAAAACCCCAACCACGTCGGCGATGGAGAAGATCGGCGCGGTGGCCATCGACGCCTCCAAGGCCGCCAGCGAGGAGCCCCCGTCCCCGCATCCGCTGTGGCCGCCGGCGAGGAGCCCCCCGCCGGTCTCGGACAGATCCCGCTCGGCTAGGACCCCTACGAGGAGGTTGTCTACATAAGGCCGGAGAACCCCTACGACACCAGCATCGCCGACCCATGGTCTAAGGTAACTAGGGTTTTCACCTCCGCAACCTCCAGAAGGGATCAGTATTCGATTTTTTTTGAGATTTGGGGAATAATCGGGAGATCTCATTTGGTTAGTTTATGCAAAAAATCAATCCCGATAATCAAAGTATCTCAATCATGTCCTTATTTCACTCTACTGTTTTTTTTCTAACAGGAGGATAGCAGCGACCTCCGCAGCGACGACGAGTCCAAGGACACCAAGACTCGTCAGGTGCTGAGGAGGCTGAAGTCCGACCAGTATGACAACTTCTTTGTCGGCGACGTCTACAGGTGCCCCTTCTGCGCCACCAGGAGGCTCTGTGCCATGGACTTCAACTCCCTCGTGAAGCATGCCATGGACGTGAGGACCTGCGGCGAGTCCGTGAATGTCCACGGCTTTAGGGCCAAGCACCAGCAGCTCGGTCTTCACCTCCGCAACCTCTAGAACATGGCTATCGAGGAGGGTCGCATGCCCCTGATCAGACCCAAGGCACCCAAGGTCAAGGGGCTGGGCAGCAAGAAGTGGAGGAGGCGCTAGAGGGAGGAGGCGGATGCCTTCCTGGCAGAGGCCACGAGGGGCCACTGATCAGCTGCTGCTGTAAAGCAGCTTCTTTTGTCTTGTCTATGTTGAAGCAGTCCGCTGCTGCTACTGCTGAGTAGCCTAATTGTCGAACCTCGTTAAGTACCATACTATATAACCTACATTAGCTGCTTTATCTACATCTGCTCTATTTACTGAATTTATTTATGGTGCTGGTTTGTTTTGCTGCTCTAGATTTGCTACCAGATTGGGGAAAAATGATCGCAAAAGGAACAATGAATGAAGAGAGAAGCTGCTCTAGATTCCCTACCTTTTTGGGCAAAAACAAACACAACTATTAGAGAGAGAGGGGAAAATGCGCTCTTAAAAAGGCCAAATAAATAAAAAAAACTTCCACTTTAGGCGTCATGGCGCACGTAACAGCCAAGCCTTTGACCAGACGGCACCCCCCTCCGAGCGCATGTGAGGGCTTCGGAATTTCGGGAGGGCAAAAGTGAGGAAAAATGAGACACAATGTTGCTATAGCTAAATCTGACAAAAAGCTGAATTTGGCTTTACCATGCAATTTGGCTAGAGCTCCACAATGTAGCTATTCTAAATCCCTAAACTATGTGGTGCGTTGAAACCTAATGCTTTTCCACCGACATGTGTGTTGCAAAGTTGCTTGATCGTGCATGCTTACACAAGTGGCCTACAGAGAAACTTATAGAAGCATGGGCAAACGAGCTTCATTTTGGCAAATTCGGGACAAGCTTTGCGCAATTGGCAGGCCTGATCGGCTAGGTGGCTGCCCCTGGGTGCAGGGATGCTAGGTCCACGTCTATGCTTACACTTCTTAAACTTGTTAGGAATTAATAATAACTCTACACTTTCTTCTGTCCTGTCACGTTACGTCGTGTCAGCACCGTGCACCCGCTGCGGATCGGCAACGGGACGGTGGTCTACGTGACCGGTCTCTGCCACACCAAAGCCACATCGCACACCCGTCCCATCGCCTACCGGGACGGACACCGAATTTAATCGTTAGGATTGGAAACCATCAGTGCTCGCCTAGTCAAACTTGCTTCCTGCATGGGTATGACCGGAATATTGGTAAACGGAATTTAAGCATCGCCTTCCATCTCCTCAGCACATCACTGTGCAAAAATCCCCAACTCATTCCTTCTGCTGGCGCCACCATCGCAAGAACCATCGACGATGCCGTAGGCACCGCCTCTGCCTGGCCATAGCACCGCAACAGATCACTCCACGTCCATGCCCAGTCCCAGCCACCGCTACCGACCCTAGGCCATCACCGCCGCATTAGCTGCTGCCATGGACGCAGAGTATGGCATGTTCGGCGACAGGAGCGACTACACCGATGAGTACACCATCACCGCCCATGGCACCACCAAGCTGACGGTCGTCCACACAAATGCGTCAGCAGAGGTCACCAAGGTCATCGCAATGTACGAGCGGTGGCTACAGGAGCCGATGGACAGGTACAAGATCGTCGGCCTTGACCTCGAGTATACCGGAGATAGGAAGAGGACGGCGCTTTTGCAGGTGTCCATGTGCAACCACTGCCTCCTATATCACGTATGTAGGGCCAAATCTGTATGCCCGGAGCTTCGCGAGTTCCTACACAGGAGGGAGATCTACTTCGCCAGCGTCGACATCAAGAACGACACTCCGAAGCTAGAACGGGATCTCCTCTTTCATATCATCAATCACATCGATCTCCAACGTTTGTGGAGGTACCCGGATGGCAGTACGGGGAAAGCCAACATGGCTAGACTCGCTGCCGACATCATCGACCGCGAGTATGCCGGCATGAAAGTCGAGTTCCCGAAGCACCTTCACGAGCGATGGGAGTGGAGGCACCTGGATTACGATGTGATCAAGTACGAAGCCAAGGACACGTATGTCTGCTACGAGATGCTCAACAGGATCTGGGGGGTGGGTGAGTGTGTTGTTTACCACTACTAGTTTTTCATTTCGTTCCTAGTTTTATCTCGCCTGTATTTTATCTCGCATGTATTTTCTAAGCATTCTGTGTGTAAGAACCAAGCTCGTATGATCCCTGTGCTATTAGCTACTTAACCTGTATGAATTACATTCCCCCTTTTGTATGATCAACATTCATTCTTACAAATTCTGCCTATGCCATTTGCATGCGGCAGAATCCAGGACTGACATGCATAAGGTGTGATACAGTCATAAGTCATAACCAAACCCAAATTATAGCGAAGGATACAGTCATAACCAAACCCAGATTATAGTTTGACAAAGGTAATACACAACAGTTCGTAATTTCTCACATAGTGTACTTCTGAAATAACATGTTTTCATAAACACAACAATCATGCACTAATAGTCTACATCCCAGCCTGTTGGAGAAGGCAACCGATCCCAGGATGCCTTCGGTCGCTTGCCCCGTTTTGTAGATTCATCTACACTCCGGCATCTGGGGCAAACAACCTGCCTTGGTGGTGGTTCACTGATGCGATGCCTGGAATGAGATTTTACAATCTGTCGGTACAGCTCGTGGCTAACATACCCGTCACTTGCAGCGTACTTCAGATTAGGTTCAGAAAGTGGCTTATCCTCCTAGTAATCGTGCCCTAAACGCCTCCACGAACATCTCGGCAATATGTCCTTCATGTCAGCGTACCACGGGTCGAAAGAACACACATGCAAGGACTCTAGTGGGTCCATATGTGATTTGTGGAAAGAACACACATGCAATGACACTGGTTGATCCATGTGTGGTTTCTGGAAAGAACACACATGCAATGACTCTAGTGGTTGTTCCATGTGTGGTTTGTGGAAATAACACATATGCAATGACTCTAATGGATCCATAAGTGGTTTGTGGAAAAGAACACACATGCAATGACCACTGGTTTATCCAAATGTGGTTTATGGAAAAGAACACATATGCAATGAACACTGGTGGATCCATGTGTGGTTTGTGGAAAAGAACACACATGCAATGAGTCTAGTGCTGGTTTTAGTATAAGAACACACATGCAATGACTCTAGTGGGTCCACATGTGGTTTGTGAAAAGAACACACATGCAATGACCACTTGATCCATATGTGGTTTTTGGAAAAGAACACACATGCAATAACTCTAATGGATCCATATGTGGTTTGTGAAAAGAACACACATACAATGACTCTAGTGCTAGTTTTAGTATAAGAATACACAAGCAATGACTCTAGCGGGTCCATATGTGATTTGTGGAAAGAACACACATGCAATGACACTGGTTGATCCATGTGTGGTTTGTGGAAAGAACACACATGCAATACCATTGGTTGATTCATGTGTGGTTTGTGGAAATAACACACATGCAATGACTCTAATGGATCCATATGTGGTTTGTGGAAAAGAACACACATGCAATGACAGCTGGTTGATCCAAATGTGGTTTGTGGAAAATAACACACATGCAATGAACACTGAAGGATCCATGTGTGGTTTGTGGAAAAGAACACACATGCAATGAGTCTAGTGCTGGTTTTAGTATAAGAACACACATGCAATGACTCTAGTGGGTCCACATGTGGTTTGTGAAAAGAACACACATGCAATGACCACTTGTTGATCCATATGTGGTTTTTGGAAAAGAACACACATGCAATGACTCTAATGGATCCATATGTGGTTTGTGAAAAGAACACACATACAATGACCACTTTTTGATCCATGTGTGGTTTGTGAAAAGAACACACATGCAATGAGTCTAGTGCTGGTTTTAGTATAAGAACACACATGTAATGACTCTAGTGGGTCCACATGTGGTTTGTGAAAAGAACACACATGCAATGACACCGGTTGATCCATATGTTGTTTGTGGAAAAGAACACACATGCAATGACCACTGGTTGATCCATAAGTGGTTTTTGGAAAGAACACACATGCAATTAACACTGATGGATCCATAAGTGGTTTGTGGAAATAAAACACATGCAATGACTCTAGTTCTGGTTTTAGTATAAGAACACACAAGCAATGAATCTAGTGGGTCCATATGTGATTTGTGGAAAGAACACACATGCAATGACACTAGTGGATCCATAACTGGTTTGTGGAAATAACACACATGCAATGACTCTAGTGCTAGTTTTACTATAAGAACACACAAGCAATGACTCTAGTGGGTCCATATGTGATTTGTGGAAAGAACACACATACAATAACCACTAGTTGATCCATGTGTGGTTTGTGGAAAGAACACACATGCAATGACAGTTTTGGATCCATGTGTGGTTTGTGAAAAGAACACACATGCAATAAGTCTAGTGCGTGTTTTAGTATAAGAACACACATGCAATGACTATAGTGCGTCCACATGTGGTTTGTGAAAAGAACACACATGCAGTGACCACTAGTTTATCCATATGTGGTTTGTGGAAAAGAACACACATGCAATGAACACTGGTGGATCCATAAGTGGTTTGTGGAAAGAACACACATGCAATGAACACTAGTTGATCCATAAGTGGTTTGTGGAAAGAACACACATACAGTGACTCTAATGTTGGTTTTAGTATAAGAATACATAAGCAATGACTCTAGTGGATCCTTAGCTGGTTTTAGTATAAGACCACACATGCAATGAACACTAGTGGATCCATAAGTGGTTTGTGGAAAGAACACACATGCAATGACTCTAGTGCTGGTTTTAGTATAAGAACACACAAGCAATGACTCTATTGGGTCCATATGTGATTTGTAGAAAGAACACACATACAATAACCACTTGTTGATCCATGTGTGGTTTGTGGAAAGAACACACATGCAATGTCAATGGTGGATCCATGTGTGGTTTGTGAAACGAACACACATGCAATAACTCTAGTGCGTGTTTTAGTATAAGAACACACATGCAATGAATCTAGTGGGTCCACATGTGGTTTGTGAAAAGAACATGCATGCAAGTACCACTGGTTGATCGATATGTGGTTTGTGGAAAAGAACACACATGCAATGAACACTGGTGGATCCATAAGTCGTTTGTGGAAAGAACACACATGCAATGAACACTAATTGATCCATAAGTGGTTTGTGGAAACAACACACATGCAGTGACTCTAATGCTGGTTTTAGTATAAGAACACACAAGCAATGACTCTAGTGGATCCTTAGCTGGTTTTAGTATAAGAACACACATGCAATGAACACTGGTGGATCCATAAGTGGTTTGTGGAAAGAACACACATGCAATGACTCTAGTGCTGGTTTTAGTATAAGAACACACAAGCAATGACTCTAGTGGGTCCATATGTGATTTGTGGAAAGAACACACATGCAATGACACTAGTGGATCCATAAGTGATTTGTGGAAAGAACACACATGCAATAACTCTAGTGCTGGTTTTAGTATAGGAACACACAAACAATGACTCTAGTGGGTCCATATGTGATTTGTAGAAAAAACACACATGCAATGACATTGGTTGATCCATGTGTTGTTTGTGGAAAGAACACACATGCAATGACTCTAGGTTGATCCATGGGTGGTTTGTGGAAATAACACACATGCAATGACTCTAGTGGTTGATCCAGGTGTGGTTTGTGGAAATAACACACATGCAATGACTCTAATGGATCCATAAGTGGTTTGTGGAAAAGAACACACATGCAATAAGTCTAGTGCGTGTTTTAGTATAAGAACACACATGCAAGGACTCTAGTGGGTCCACATGTGGTTTGTGAAAAGAACACACATGCAATGACCACTGGTTGATCCATATGTGGTTTGTGGAAAAGAACACACATGCAATGAACACTGGTGGATCCATAAGTGGTTTGTGGAAAGAACACACATGCAATGAACACTGGTTGATCCATAAGTGGTTTGTGGAAAGAACACACATGCAGTGACTCTAATGCTGGTTTTAGTTTAAGAACACATATGGATCCATATGTGGTTTGTGGAAAAGAACACACATGCAATGACCACCGATTGATACATAAGTGGCTTTTGGAAAGAACACACATGCAGTGAACACTGGTTGATCCATGTTTGGTTTGTGAAAAGGACACACATGCAATGCCATTGGTTGATCCATATGTGGTTTGTGAAAAGAACACACATGCAATGACACTGGTTGATCCAAATGTGGTTCATGACAGGAACACACATGCAATGACTCTTGTGGATACATATGTGGTTTGTGGAAAGAACACACATGCAATTAACTCTAGTGGATCTATCTTGGCATAATTTGATGTATGCCATGATGCATTTCATTGTAAAAGACACGCACTTTATATTTTGATACTACTCAGGTTTTCCCTTGGTTTTTGATACTACCTAGTTTTGCCCCCTCTCTCTTTCGTAGATGCCCAAACCTGTGCCCACTCTGTCTACTACGCCCTGTTTGGTTGTCACAGTTGTCACGCGGATCGTGCGCACCAACCGTTGATCCTGTGTGATCCAACGATGCTCGTTGCACACGTCGTGTCCTTCACAGGACAGCGCGAGACAGCACGGACGTCTCCCTCAATGAGACTTCTACAAGAAGGAACACGATGCCGTCCATAGAAAAAATCGTCGAGTGGTCATGTCATGTTTAATCTAGTCTGCAAAGGCTACAAGTCTACTGCACGGCAACTGGTCATCCACGGACCACCGGCTATACCATTTTTACTACGTAGTGCGCCTGCACTCTCACTTGCGACAGGCCCCCACCACACGAACCTTCCACGCGGCAGCCGCAGCCGGAAGAGCTACCAACCGGGGCCCTCGAGGAGGCCTAAACGTCCCCGCATTAAAAACCTAGCCTACCGGGTCCTCCATTCGCACTCATCCGCTACTCTCTCTTCCCTATCCAGCAAAACCCCACAATCTTGAACGTACTTGCATGAACCTTCTCCATGAAACCAGTGCGTGGGGGTGAGTGTTCGGGCATCGCCGCCGGGTGGTGCTTAACGCGGCAGATCTGGAGGAGCATCACGCAGCACAAGCCGAGGAGGACGTGCAGTTCAACCCCTTGGGGGACCATGTGCTCGCCGGTGCTGACGACTTCAGAGGCACCGATGAGGGCGTGGAGTTCAACGAACACGCTCCTCTCATGTACCCGGAGGTACATCTATTTCTACGTGTTTCATATTTTCTTCTCGAGCTTAATCCATCCTGGCGTCATAAAAAAATCTAGTCCTAATGATTAGATGCAACATACGAGCCGGTACATGGAGAGATCTAGTCTGTTCTAAATGAATCCACATTATTTATTTATTAATAAGTTACCAAGAACACAAACCACATTAATTTAGGAGTGAGCTGGGGAGACAGCCATAATGAACTGCTGAACCTGTATAGACATGTTATTGCATTGAAAGTAACTTGGAATGGTGGAAGGAATATATATTTATTATTTTGCTCATTTCGGTTTGTATTCCATACATTACAGGTGTATTCAAGTGAGATGGACTCTGACAAGGAGACCAGGGACAACAAGAGCCGCCATGTCATGAAGAAGCTCAAGAGCGGGATAATCCCTTTCCGCACTCGACTTGGGGAGCTCAAGTGCCCTTTCTGTAAGAAAGGAGTCAACCCGAGGATTGCGAGCTTGATTCTGCATGCGGTTGGCCTCGGTAAAATCCTGGCTAGTAAACACAAGTCGGCGACCAAGGCTAAGCACACTGCTTATGGCAAGTTCCTAAGGGAGTATGTCAAGACCGGCCTAGTGTCCCCTTACTTAGGAATCAGCAACTCCTAGCCGACCAACCCCGTCACTGTGCTGGCCCGACCACTAATAATATTTGTAGTTCTCTTACCGTATCTAGACCCTTATAATATGGGGATTTCTATTTTCGTACCCTTCAAAATATATTCAAGTTCATATGTTTATGGAGTTAAAGTTCCGGTGGCATACTCATTATTTTGCAAGGATAGAGGGATTCCCCCGACAGATATAAGGGTTATCCTGCCCGCTAGATCACAGAGGATCAACGGTTGGTGGGGAAAACTGAGTACAACTGAATCGCCATGGTTAGACACGAGGGAAAAAACGTGACTCACGTTAAGCGTGTGCGGTGCACGGGGAGGTAGCGGACACGTGTGGCCGTGCACGGTGCATTAGCATACGCGGTGCACGGTAGTGCAACGAAACGTTGCTTCCCTTCTCCTTTAATAGAGGCCTCCCCACTCCCACTCATCACGCACTCGCTCACTCAACCGTCTCCATTGTCCCATAACCTTCTGCAAACGCCCAACAAAACCCCAACCACGTCGGCGATGGAGAAGATCGGCGCGGTGGCCATCGACGCCTCCAAGGCCGCCAGCGAGGAGCCCCCGTCCCCGCATCCGCTGTGGCCGCCGGCGAGGAGCCCCCCGCCGGTCTCGGACAGATCCCGCTCGGCTAGGACCCCTACGAGGAGGTTGTCTACATAAGGCCGGAGAACCCCTACGACACCAGCATCGCCGACCCATGGTCTAAGGTAACTAGGGTTTTCACCTCCGCAACCTCCAGAAGGGATCAGTATTCGATTTGTTTTGAGATTTGGGGAATAATCGGGAGATCTCATTTGGTTAGTTTATGCAAAAAATCAATCCCGATAATCAAAGTATCTCAATCATGTCCTTATTTCACTCTACTGTTTTTTTTCTAACAGGAGGATAGCAGCGACCTCCGCAGCGACGACGAGTCCAAGGACACCAAGACTCGTCAGGTGCTGAGGAGGCTGAAGTCCGACCAGTATGACAACTTCTTTGTCGGCGACGTCTACAGGTGCCCCTTCTGCGCCACCAGGAGGCTCTGTGCCATGGACTTCAACTCCCTCGTGAAGCATGCCGTGGACGTGAGGACCTGCGGCGAGTCCGTGAACGTCCACGGCTTTAGGGCCAAGCACCAGCGCTCGGTCTTCACCTCCGCAACCTCTAGAACATGGCTATCGAGGAGGGTCGCATGCCCCTGATCAGACCCAAGGCACCCAAGGTCAAGGGGCTGGGCAGCAAGAAGTGGAGGAGGCGCTAGAGGGAGGAGGTGGATGCCTTCCTGGCAGAGGCCACGAGGGGCCACTGATCAGCTGCTGCTGTAAAGCAGCTTCTTTTGTCTTGTCTATGTTGAAGCAGTCCGCTGCTGCTACTGCTGAGTAGCCTAATTGTCGAACCTCGTTAAGTACCATACTATATAACCTACATTAGCTGCTTTATCTACATCTGCTCTATTTACTGAATTTATTTATGGTGCTGGTTTGTTTTGCTGCTCTAGATTTGCTACCAGATTGGGGAAAAATGATCGCAAAAGGAACAATGAATGAAGAGAGAAGCTGCTCTAGATTCCCTACCTTTTTGGGCAAAAACAAACACAACTATTAGAGAGAGAGGGGAAAATGCGCTCTTAAAAAGGCCAAATAACAAAAAAAAACTTCCACTTTAGGCGTCATGGCGCACGTAATAGCCAAGCCTTTGACCAGACGGCACCCCCCTCCGAGCGCATGTGAGGGCTTCGGAATTTCGGGAGGGCAAAAGTGAGGAAAAATAAGACACAATGTTGCTATAGCTAAATCTGACAAAAAGCTGAATTTGGCTTTACCATGCAATTTGGCTAGAGCTCCACAATGTAGCTATTCTAAATCCCTAAACTATGTGGTGCGTTGAAACCTAATGCTTTTCCACCGACACGTGTGTTGCAAAGTTGCTTGATCGTGCATGCTTACACAAGTGGCCTACAGAGAAACTTATAGAAGCATGGGCAAACGAGCTTCATTTTGGCAAATTCGGGACAAGCTTTGCGCAATTGGCAGGCCTGATCGGCTAGGTGGCTGCCCCTGGGTGCAGGGATGCTAGGTCCACGTCTATGCTTACACTTCTTAAACTTGTTAGGAATTAATAATAACTCTACACTTTCTTCTGTCCTGTCACGTTACGTCGTGTCAGCACCGTGCACCCGCTGCGGATCGGCAACGGGACGGTGGTCTACGTGACCGGTCTCTGCCACACCAAAGCCACATCGCACACCCGTCCCATCGCCTACCGGGACGGACACCGAATTTAATCGTTAGGATTGGAAACCATCAGTGCTCGCCTGGTCAAACTTGCTTCCGCATGGGTATGACCGGAATATTGGTAAACGGAATTTAAGCATCGCCTTCCATCTCCTCAGCACATCACTGTGCAAAAATTCCCAACTCATTCCTTCTGCTGGCGCCACCATCGCAAGAACCATCGACGATGCCGTAGGCACCGCCTCTGCCTGGCCATAGCACCGCAACAGATCACTCCACCTCCATGCCCAGTCCCAGCCACCGCTACCGACCCTAGGCCATCACCGCCGCATTAGCTGCTGCCATGGACGCAGAGTATGGCATGTTCGGCGACAGGAGCGACTACACCGATGAGTACACCATCACCGCCCATGGCACCACCAAGCTGACGGTCGTCCACACAAATGCGTCAGCAGAGGTCACCAAGGTCATCACAATGTACGAGCGGTGGCTACAGGAGCCGATGGACAGGTACAAGATCGTCGGCCTTGACCTCGAGTATACCGGGGATAGGAAGAGGACGGCGCTTTTGCAGGTGTCCATGTGCAACCACTGCCTCCTATATCACGTATGTAGGGCCAAATCTGTATGCCCGGAGCTTCGCGAGTTCCTACACAGGAGGGAGATCTACTTCGCCAGCGTCGACATCAAGAACGACACTCCGAAGCTAGAACGGGATCTCCTCTTTCATATCATCAATCACATCGATCTCCAACGTTTGTGGAGGTACCCGGATGGCAGTACGGGGAAAGCCAACATGGCTAGACTCGCTGCCGACATCATCGACCGCGAGTATGCCGGCATGAAAGTCGAGTTCCCGAAGCACCTTCACGAGCGATGGGAGTGGAGGCACCTGGATTACGATGCGATCAAGTACGAAGCCAAGGACGCGTATGTCTGCTACGAGATGCTCAACAGGATCTGGGGGGTGGGTGAGTGTGTTGTTTACCACTACTAGTTTTTCATTTCGTTCCTAGTTTTATCTCGCCTGTATTTTATCTCGCATGTATTTTCTAAGCATTCTGTGTGTAAGAACCAAGCTCGTATGATCCCTGTGCTATTAGCTACTTAACCTGTATGAATTACATTCCCCCTTTTGTATGATCAACATTCATTCTTACAAATTCTGCCTATGCCATTTGCATGCGGCAGAATCCAGGACTGACATGCATAAGGTGTGATACAGTCATAAGTCATAACCAAACCCAAATTATAGCGAAGGATACAGTCATAACCAAACCCAGATTATAGTTTGACAAAGGTAATACACAACAGTTCGTAATTTCTCACATAGTGTACTTCTGAAATAACATGTTTTCATAAACACAACAATCATGCACTAATAGTCTACATCCCAGCCTGTTGGAGAAGGCAACCGATCCCAGGATGCCTTCGGTCGCTTGCCCCGTTTTGTAGATTCATCTACACTCCGGCATCTGGGGCAAACAACCTGCCTTGGTGGTGGTTCACTGATGCGATGCCTGGAATGAGATTTTACAATCTGTCGGTACAGCTCGTGGCTAACATACCCGTCACTTGCAGCGTACTTCAGATTAGGTTCAGAAAGTGGCTTATCCTCCTAGTAATTGTGCCCTAAACGCCTCCACGAACATCTCGGCAATATGTCCTTCATGTCAGCGTACCACGGGTCGATGAGTTCGGACGCAAGAGCGGCCATCCCCGTCCTGCCGCCCTTCGTCCCTGGAACACATGCAATTTGCTGGATGTCCACTCTACACTCCTTTGGGATTCTAATGTTGACAGTCGGGCTTTCAAGCAGTTTACATCATTCATGATGTCAACACTAGTAAATGTTATGTGCTGGTTCACGAGAAAGTCATGAAACAGATCCCTAATGCTTTCGGCCCACCTGCATCAAAATAAATTCAGACAAATAATATAGCAATAACTTTTGCAAACAGACGGTTCAGGAACAAAAAGACAGCAGAGTCTACCAGATCCTGTCAGCCCCCTTCTCGCAAAAAGGCTAGTATATTAGGACGTGCCCCTTCATGGAGAGTTGCACCACGGCGATCCTATGGTGATCGGGGCTATACTCGAGGTCGATACCTACGAACCTGTTTTCTTCGAACTACAGCCAACTCGTGTAATTATTCAGAGTGTTCCTCACCGTCCGAGGGTCGGTGGTGTAGACGACATCGATCTTCTTCCCACCATGTACTTCAATGTCGAAGTGCGCAGTTTCTTGCCTGCCATCGTTTCAGACATCAGGAGCGTCCATGACTACATGCAAGAGGGAAAGGATACGGAGGAAGAGGGTGATGCGGTGGTGGAGGAAATGGATGAGTCCGTGCAGGAGAAAGACGATGAGGCAGTGGAAGAGGAAATGAGACGGAGAAATGAAAGATTGGAACCGCCCTTACCAATATCTGGAATGGTGCAGGACCGTTCGTAGTAGGGTGAAGGTGGAGAAAAACGGCGGTTTTACACGTTGACGCTAGCGCTTCCTAAAATTTGTTCTGCACCACTTGCATGCGGTGGAATCAATTCAAACGTAGGCATGTTTGCGCGTGCCGACCTTCACTCACTGACAGGCGGGTCGCACATTTCTTTTTTACGATTTATTTTTTCACTTCCTCTAGACGGTTCCGGTGCCCGCCCTCAATATTACGCCCCCCTTCTTGTCTTCCACACGGACGAGAACCGGCGGAGCCGGTGGTTCCTTGCAGATTCACTCCCCACTCGAACAACTACCCCCATCCCTGATTCCACCCCTCTCGAATCCATCTGCCTCCTTATCACAACGCCTCCATTAATCTACCGGATTCCAGACTCCATTTGCCGCTATGGGTAGAGCTTGGGGTAGCAGCAGGCTGAAGCGAAAGGCATGCGACGACGACGTGGATGGCCAGGGCGACCGCTACCGTGAGGATTGGGGATGGCCGAACCTCAGTGCCGCGAACGTGCACAGGATCGCCTCGGGGTTGGAAATCATCTCAGTCGGCCGCCTCACTCACTGCTTCCATGGCTACCGCGTGACGATGTGGAACATGGACGAACAACTGTTCGGCACGCCATGCCTTCTTTACCCCGATAACAGCAAATGGCCAGACGACCGCGATGGCCATGTAAGTTCCAGTATCTAGCTTATTCGTTCAGTCATATCGTTGATTCATATGTGCTGAACTCTCATCGGAATCCTATGTTCCTTTCGTCGAACGTGTTGTGTGCACGCGCGGTTTGAACAAATCTAACCATTTAAGACTATTCTATACAGTGGAAGCTCTGCTCGTACCTGATATTCTTGTATTTTCGTAGTGACACAGTCTTACTTTAGGTGATAGACGAGTTGTCAATTTCGATTTTGCAATGGAATGCCTTCTAGGTGATATTCTGTTTCCTAAAATAAAAACAAACAGATTAGACGATTTAAGGTTGTTATGCCCCGAGCTATTTATGATCATCGTCAGGAGTTTGTTCTAGGGGCTCTGCTACTACTCCATATATTGAGTATCTTCGTAGTGACACATGCACAATTTAGGCGATATTTGAGGGACACTCGTATTTAGGCGATATTTTGTGTACTTTAATTAATCTGAAGGCCCAATTCTCAAATTGTATTTGCAATGGAATCCATGCTAGTTTATTGTACCAACTGACAACAAACTCTGTAGAATATTCATGCAAAACAGATGCTGCTAGATAAGTGGTCCAAATAAGTAGTGGTGAATATCAAGGAAGAAGAAGAGACGGAAATGGAAGATGACCAGAACTGGGTGGGTGGCAACGGCGAGTGGCTGGTCCTTTTATCACAGGATGGCGGTACTTGGACTCTAAAAAATGGCTACAGATTGAAGAGACTTGCAGTGCCATCTTTGAAGGGTGTCGGCATTACTGCATTCAACAGCGGGTGGCCGCCACCCACTTCTGAATTCGCTTACAGGTTCAACATGGCAGAACTTGACCTCGTGAAGGTACAGCTCCCACATAGACCGCGGGAGGGGGCGTGGAAGAACTGGGAGTACGACATCTTAGTGGTGTTCGACAAGGCAATCACATTCATTATATGCCCAGAAGACGAGGAATGGATAGTCTTGCGCGATGACTTCCTGCGGCTGGAGAAGTATGTCGACACCGTCTTCACCTACGGCTAGTCTTCGTAGAGACCGCAACGCATTTATGCGGTCACTGAACCTAGCGGTGACGTGCCTGTTCGGGAGCCGTCCATTTGGGGTGAGTCATGGTGTCATATAGCATGTAAAATCCAATTCAAAATTCTGCTTAATGATTGTTAGTAACACGCAGGTACCCACGCAGCCCCGCGCATCATTCCAGCTCCGGTCATCGAAGATGCAGTAGAAGATGCTGAACTTGGGACACGACGCTGGTTCCTGGCACCTCTCGGAGACAACACGAAACAGGATGATGAACTCTTGTGGATTCATATCCGGGGAGCACTAAACAGCGTTGGTGATACAATAGAACATATGGGGACACAACTTTCTTCATACCCATCGCAGCGGTGTCACGTTTTCTCGAGGTCCGCATGCCCATCCGAAGACCCAGTAGAGCAAGTCTGGAGCAGAGTCAACAATCTGAAGGGACAATCTGTGTTTCTTGGGATCAGCTACCCTTTCTCTGTCGGAGCCCCTGGAGCTGTTGAACCTGTAATTGCTCAGGCAGCCCTGGCCCCTGATGCTGCTGCTGGTGGTGGTGGTGTTGGTGGTGGAGCTGATGAAGAACTAGCTGCTGCTGCTCCTGGTGAAGCTGACGAAATACTTGGTGATGCTGCTGCTGGTGAAGCTGATGAAATACTTGCTAATGCTACTGCTGGTGAAGCTGACAAAATACTTGCTAATGCTGCTATTGGTGAAGCTGACGAAATACCTGCTGAGGCTGCTGCGGGAGTCCAGGAAGAACATGCTGGTGTTGTTGCTGAGGTAAAGACTAAGCTGTGCTTATTTGTGTAAGACTAAGTTAGAACTAACTGCGTAATATTTAGTGAAGTCCAGCTTTTCTTTCCACGCCCATAACAACAGAATTGCAGCATAGAACATACAAATGTAATGTGCATACCAGGCATTTTTGCTCAGGATAACAACCACTTCAAGCAAATGATACATTGTGTACGCATTTGAACGCATCACTAGAGGGTGCCACCTATTGATGATTGATGACATGGATCTAGCTTTTCTGCGCGTATTTGCATTGAATCGCTCATTGATTTGTTCACATATTTTTTGGCAATGGCTGATGAACTCCACTCTCTTGGTAACTTGCTTCGTCAGCGAGCACTTGTTGATGCAATGCAAAGTACAGAACATGGTCGTCATCGTCATTCCATTTATGTTCTCTATGTTTCGTCATCACGGAGCTACTAATTTCAAATGAAAATCTAGTAAACAATATATGTGTACATTGTTAGAGTATGCTACGGCCACGGTACATACATGTTTTTCTACAATCACAAGAAGAAAACTTGATGCATTTTCACCTTGTTGGCGTTGTGCCGAACTGGGTGGATGTGGCTTTGGGGTTCGGAGAGGAAGGCGCCGTGGCTGGTGCGTGTGTGACCACGACGACGGCGAGCTCGGATTCTGGAGGAGGCCAACAGCACCAAGCATGGTTGGCATGGTGACATATCTCACCCGGGAATGAATTCCCGTCCCCGCGTCGTGCCAATGGTGCGGTCATGGTGAGGACAAGCTCCGATTCAGGATGGGAAGGAGAACGGGCCGAGCAGGTTCGTCCAAGTCCTAGCTCCGCGCCATGGCCGCGACCACAGATTGCCGCCCCAGAGGAAGAACAAGACGCGTAAACGATGCATGCGCCAACGCTGCAAGCCTACATGGCAGCGACGACGGCAGTGACATAACGGCGAAAGCTGGCAGGAGGGCCAACTTGACGGCCGTTAGCCTGATTTTTTGTATTGAAACGTAAAGTTGAATTTGTGCTGAAAAAGACCCTCTGAGTATTTGGCACACCAACTGTAGTCATCTCGGCTGATATCAGGCAACTTGGGTACCGTGTTGCCTGGCCACCCCAACTTTCAGGCCGCAAAATGATATTCTCCCGGGAGGCACGGGCGTCGCCAGTTTCCCCCTCCCTCATGTTGTAGGAGGTGGGGTCAGGGACCCAACTCCAGCGGCGACGGTGCTCCCAGGGTGGCGGAGGTCCGGATACGTCCGGGCAAGGACGACACGGCGGCGCGGTTGCGGGATGGGAGGCGACGCGACAAGTAGCATGCAACAGCAGGGTGGCGCTGGCCGGGCCCAATCGCCCTAGATATATGCCCTCAGGGTCCCAAATGTGTTGGCGCGAGCTAGCCTACCATGCAATCCCCACATCTGCATGCGTTGGCGATGTGGCTAGTGCAGGGTTCAACGGCGCATGCGCCGTCCTATTGCATCTACAACGTCTCCATGATTGGAGGGGGAACATGCTAGCTATTAGAGTATTAGGCATATATGATTGTTATTGTAGTTATTAGTTATCTAAACTACAATAACAATCATATATGCCTAATACTGTAACACAGCCTAACCGGTCCAAAACCCTAACCGCACGCTTTCGCCGCGCCGCCCCCGGGGGGATCAATCTCCATGATCTTTGCTGGGGGCCGTGCGATCCGTCGCAGGGTTCACCCGTCCATCCGTGATCGGCTGCCCTGGTGAGTCTTTTCCGATATCTCGGTCGGTTTTTCTCTCCACCGATCACTTGTCTGATCCTCTTTTTTGGTTTACCGATCATAGATCGGATTGAGTCGCCCACCACCGTCGTCATCACCGCGCCTCTACTCTGACAATCGGCATCAACGATCTACACCGCACCGCTGCACCTGCCTACTCCGTTGCCGCGTTTGCCACGACAGGCTGTCGTAGACTCACGGTAGGCTACCGCGCACCTCGGCCGGCTGCTACGCCTTCTCGAAAGGCTTTCACGGCCGCCCCTTGGATCGTCTTCGTCTCCATCGTCCGGGACTTCACCGACAATGTCGCCATAGACTCCGATCTAGGCGTCATCCATGCTATGACGCATACGGCGCACCGTTGGTCTAATCAAACCGATCCCGCGCTCGTCTACGCCAAGCACGTCGCCCAGTACGCGCCTACCACCGATCAAGCTACGGGTTGTCGTTGCGTCGCCCCTTTGGGCCGCAGCACCGCCGCCTTGGTTAACCAGCTGCTGCACCGGCTCGTGCCCTGCAACGATGTTGCGCCCCTTCGGGTTGTAGCGTTCCTGCATGTGGTCATCATCATCGTCTATTGGATCCGGTTTTTGCCATCTTCCACTGTGTTTAAACGTTGTTTTTGGTCAGACAATTTCCAAAGAAACTCAACTTTTGCTAGTAATGACTAATAATTGCAAAGATATGCAAATCCCTTGTTTAATTTATGTTGTCCAGGAAAACACTGCTTTTAAGGCGAAATAAGGAGTCATAATGAAGGATTTTGAGGAAGTACACACGTCCAAGTAATTGGAGATGCCAACCAGGGCTTCAGCACGCTAAACGACCACTGGTATGGGCTGGTCCGCCCGTACCAGGTTGTGACGGCTTCGGCTCGTCAAACCCTACAACTTTAATGAAGACGCCTATATATTTCGAGGCTCCAGCCGCCGGCCAGAGAGCCGTCATTCTCAGATTGCATCACAACACACCCAAAAGGATATCCACACCATTGTTCATCCATAGTTCATCCATTGTTCATCACTTCCACCATCCATCCATCCACTAGCCATAGTCATTGCTTTGTACTTTTAGATCTCCTTGTGATTTGGCGACCATTGTAAGAATATTTGATTTCAATCTAAGTATTTGCATGATGTTTTCTATCTCCGATCTATTTGTTATGAGTGAGTAGTCCTCACGGGCTGCGGGTTGGGAAGAAACCTTAGAGCAATTATGTGTATCTAGATCTGGGAGAATTGTATTTTGTTTGGATTCATGATTTGTATCTTTTGTTTCTTTATCTCTCGTCTCGATCTGTGGACTTGTAGGTATCCAACATCCCATAGATTGATAAAGGCTTGAGGTGAGATACTTGGCTAGCGGCGATCTCATAGGAAACTCAGTGACAGAAAGGGAAGTACTGTCTTCGCTTAGCGCCCCATTCGGGATCAACAATAACATTACCACCTAAAGCTTTAATCTATGTTCACACTTAATAATCGTTTGTAACCCATGGCTTTGGTGTACTCTCGGTTGGATTAAAAGTCTATTGCTATGCCCGCTGTATCACGAGGGCTCTAGAATATTAGGATGTGTTGCCCACAAAAGATTATCTCAATACAAACACTATACATGACTATTCTTATTATTATCTTCCATCCCATTTGATGTGCAGCTGTAGGTGGATCTTCAACCCTGGCCTATCTCCATCAATTGATTCAAGCCCGTTATAAAGTAAATTAGATTGGTCCGGTCAACTAAGGTAAAACGAACAAACAAAGTCTTGTAGACGTGTCCTTTTTTATTACCTTTTAGCAGTGCTTTTTGAGGTTCGATTAAACCTAGGTCTTCTAGGGAAAAACTATTATACTACATCTGTGAACCCGGATCAAAGGTACCACCATCCCCGCGCGGCGACGTACTTGGCTCCACCGCGCCACCTCCCGCGGCTCGGGTCGCCACCATTCGTGCATGGTCTTCGTCATGCCATCGGGTTCTTCCTCGCCAACTTCGAGTACCGTTGACACGCCAATCTAGGCATCCAAGATGACCACTCCAGGCCCCGTTGGTTTTGCTGCCTTCTACGTCTTTGTCCCTGCCCTTGCGTGCCGGTATTGGCAACACCGGTGTGTGCCTTCATCCCCAACGCGTCCCCGAGCCTAGCAATCTCGGATCAGCGCGTCGTTTTCGTCGTCCTCAATGGCATCTTCTTCGGCATCGACACCTTCCTCTACGACTACCTCGATCGCGTCATCGACAAGTTCTTCTTTGCGTACTCGGTTCTGGCACAACTGAAGCATGCCTTCGTCTCCGACGTGCGCCTGGTTTTGGCAAAACTATGGCTGCACCTCGTCTCCGATGGCTCAGACTGCATCGACTTCGGCATCGACACCCTCAACGACTGCCTCGACACGTCTCTGTCATTCTACCCGCGCACTATGCGCTTGCGGCTTTATGTGTACCTCGACACCGGCACCCGACCACGACATTGACCATGACGACCCCTTGCACGGCTACCTCGACCAAGGTTGCAGCGCCCAACGCTCTCGGCTACCCCGACATCGGCACAAAGGGATACCACCTCGCTTGAGCACCTCATCAGCTTCCTCTACAGTCCAAGCATTTGCGCCACGACACGCCGTCTACGACACTCCTGCTGCTACTGTGGGGGATGTCAGCCTACTTGATTTGTACAAGCTACTCCTGCTGATCCCCTATACGTATATATATATATACTCGTCTATTAAGCTCAATAATACATCCATCATATTCCGCCAAACTCATACTCTTTCGCTAGTGAAACTTTAAGTTTGTACAATTTGATTTTAAACTTTGATATAAGTCCTGGTTTTCTGATTGAGGCTGTTCAATCTGAGTTTGTTTCATCTACCCCCTCTATTTCAAAGTATAAGATGTTTTAGTCTTTTTCTAAAAACACATGTATATAGATATATTTTCGCGTGTAGATTCAGGGAAAAATGTGTAAACCTAATCATCTTATATTATAATACGAAGAGTATATAATAAAGAGCGGTGATTCTCAAAAAATTGAAAGAATGGCTAGCCAAAAAGGCAACGTACACATGCATGCTGCATGCATGTACGGATCACCCACAGCAGTGATATAGCTGATCGAAGGGACAGGTCACTTACTCATCGTGCATGCAACAAGCGACACAACCGTACGGTTCGTCGTTCATGGACGTGGAGCTAGCTAGCGGCTGGCTACGATCAGGTGAGCCAAGTTAGGGGACAATCCCGGAAGAAAACAAGCGGGTGGCACACAGGCGGTAGTAGCTAGCCACTTTTCCTACCACTGCATGCGGCGTGTGGCAGGGCAGCCAAGCAGGTAGCAGCAGCCATCCATGCATGTAGTATCAATGATAAGTTAAGTCGGCCGGCCGGGTGGCCAGATCAGACGGTAGGCTGGCCGGGGTCGGGTGCGTCGCCCGTGTGCCCTGTGCAGCCTTGCTGTTATTTTCGTCGGATTGATGACAAATACGCTATGAGGGGTCCTCGAGGCGTGCGGAAACGAGGGGTGTGAGATGTACGGTATTCCGGGACGGTGAGCACATAAGTTTACCCAGGTTCCGAATGGGGTTATGAATGAAGTCTTGACTTTGTCAGATTCCTTCATCCAAATTTGGTGATAACCGGAATATGCGTCGAGAAAACAGAGGAGTTCCGAGCCTGCAGTAGAATCGATAACTTGATCAATTCTAGGCAGAGCGAACGGATCTTTTGGACAAGCCTTGTTCAAGGCAGTATAATCAACACACATTCTTAAATCAGTTGTGTCCTTTTTAGGGACCATTACAGGGTTGGCCGACCAATCAGTATGGATGACCTCTTCTATGAATCCGGCTAGCTCAAGCCGCGCTAGTTCCTTAGCTATTGCCTTACGCTTTTCATCGCCAAACCGTCGTAAGGACTATTTGACGGGTTTAGCGTTCGGGTTTACATTTAGAGAGTGCTCGGCAAGTTCCCTAGGTACTCCGGTCATGTCAGATGGCTGCCATGCGAAGATATCTTGATTTGCTTGGAGGAACTTGACGAGCGCGCTTTCCTATGCGCTACTTAGGCCTACGCCTATCTGGGTCACCTTGGAGGGGTCATCATCCTTCAACGGCGTCGTCTTCGTCTCTTCTGATGCTTTGAACTCCGGATTTGGCTTTGTGACCTCCTTCTTCGTTGCGGGCATCTCGGACAGATCTATGCTCTTCTTGATCTCCTGGTACTCCTGGGCGTGCAGCACGGCTTCGGCAAAGGAGGCATTTCCATCTTCGCACTCTCGCGCCTTCTTCGGGTCTTCTCTAATGGTGATCACGCCGTTGGGACCTAGAATTTTCATCATATTGTAAATGTAACATGGACGAGCCATAAAAGCCTAGTAAGCCGGACGTCCGAATATAGCATGGTATGTGCTCTTGAACGGGACTACTTCGAAGGAAAGTGCCTCCGTCCGATAATTATTTGGAGTTCCAAAAGTAACATCCAAAGTGATCTCTCCCAGGGAATTAGCTTGTCTTCTTGGGACAACTCCGTGAAAGATCACAGAGCTATGGTTCAGCTGTGTTTCCGAGATCTTCATCCGGCGTAGCGTTTCGACATAGAGAATATTGATGCTGCTACCACCGTCCATGAGGGTCTTGGAGAAACCATAACCGTCAATAAGTGGATGGACGATTAAGGCGTATTTTCCTCGCCTGTGTAGTTTAGGCGGATGATCAGCGCGATCAAACGTGATTTCCACTTCCGACCAGTCCAGATATTGAGGGACAACCAGAACTGTTGCATTGAGCTCGTGGAGAACTGCTTTCTTGACCTTTGCTGGTTGAGATCCGAGGAAGGTGACGTAAGTGTCCTTCTTGGTGGGAAAAGTCTTCTTCCCTTCCGGCTTGGATTTGAAGCATCAGCTTCCTCCATGTCGGAATCTTCCTTGGTCTCCTTGTCTTTTTCGTGATTTTTCTTTCCTTTCTTCCTCTTAGCTTTGTAGCCCGCGGTATCATCTCTCTTGATGTCATAATTAAAACGACATTCAGCGTTGGTGTGGGATGAGCCCCCATTGGCGTCTAAGTGATGCACACATGGGTTATTGGCAATGTCGGCCCAAGTGTAGGTTTTGCCTGGTTGTTACTCTCCTCTGCCTTGGACCCTTGACGTCCCACGGCCACGCTCGCGGCCTTCGCCACGTCCTCCTCGTCCTCCAGATCCAGAAACAGTAGTGACCACTGCTGTCTCCGCGTTGGGTTTTTCTTCCGAGGTATTTTTGCGCTTCTGAGCTTGTTGCTTTGGTTGATTTGCCGACTGAGGCACAGCCAGGACATTGAGTAATCCCTCTGCATCATCGTCAGCATCTGCATACTTGCTCGTTGTTTCTATCATCTCTCCCAGATCAGTAACCTTGTCACACTTCAAGCGATGGCGCAGTAAACCAATTGGGAGACATGCGATGAAAGCTTCAATCGCAGTTTGATCATTTACTCCTTCGCAGGAGTTCTTTGTGTCAATCCATCGTCCGAGATAATCCCAACAAGTTTCTCCAGCTTTCTGGGTGCAACGATGTAGGTCTCCAACCGTACAGGGCCTCCGATATGTGCCTTCAAAATTCCGAAAGAACGCACTTTGCAAGTCATACCAGTTGTGGATGGTGTTTGCCGGAAGTTCATTGAGCCATGATCGTGCCGTCTTCCACAACATCAGTGGGAGATATCGGGTTGCGACCAGGCTATTTCCGCCTTTAGCGATGCAGCAAGCTTGGAAGAAATCCTGTAACCAGGTGTCTGGCCGAGCAATGCCGTCGTAGGCTTGGATATGTCTTCAGATAGCAAATCCTTCCAGGAATTTTGTAGCTCTAATGCATGGTCCGAAGCACTTTGGGCCCACGTACACGTCATCGTTTTCATAGCGCCGAGCCTCTATGTTGGAGTTGATCCTGTGCCTTGCGTCGTTCGAGGATAGAGATCGTCCCGAATGTCGGCTACGGCTGCGGTGCCCTGGAGCCGGACTTCGGCTTCTGCCACCACCTCCTCCGCCATGTCGTCCTCCTTGACCTCCTTGGGGGCCGTTGTGATAACTGTGTGGTGGAGAGTGTGGTGCAGCTGGATAGTTTCCGGTTGATCGCTGGCCTCCGTCCGGAGCGTCATTATTCTGGTTCCGGGGAGGTTCTTGACTATGACGAGCCCCCTGCCGGCTTGTTCCAGCGTGGTTTCCGTCGTTCCTTCGTCCGTCGTTCCCACCATGGTGAGGCTCAGCCAGACGGCTCTCATGTCTAGGAGGTGGCATTCTCTGACGATCCTCCTCCCGACATTTCTCCTTATCTTCTCCCTTTCGATCGTTGAATTCTCGTCGGGGAGGATTCCTCGGATTTAGTGCAGCGATCACGTCTTTCTCGGCTGCTGGAGCGACATTGCTCCAGTTATGTGTGGCTCTGCGATGCTGTCACGATGATCCGGTTCTTGAATAATTGTCTTCCTTGCGTTTGGGGTGATGGTACTGCGCCCGAACGTAATGGGATCTTACGTCAGCCCATGTCGGATCTGTGCGACATTGGTCAGAATCCGAGACCAGTTTTCGACTTCCGGACAGGGCGACCTTCTGCTGCTCCAGTCCCTTGTTGAGTAGCTTGATACCCAAGCGTATCTCCTCTGGCCCTGGATTAGCTGATAGAATTTCACGAGGTGCCACGGTATTTTGCACTGGTGTTGGGTATACACAATCTCCGTTGCTATCCTTCCGTGGCTTCCCCATCTCATCTCCGAAAAGGACGGCACGGACACGTGGGAATTGGTTGTCATCTATGTGACGCTTCCATGTCTTCTGATGTAGACGGGACATGTACTCCTTGTTTGACATGCGCTTCTTCTCCACCTCGATGTTTTTGGCTTCATCAAGGAGTTGTTGACAACGCGCTTCTAGGGCCTGGGCCCTTTCGTCCAGCTCATCTGCAGTAAGTTCTGCAGCTGTAGGGATAGGTGTGGTTAAAGCGGCATCGATGAGTTTACGTGCACCTTCAGTGATCACGTGTCCATCCACCGATGCTTCTTTTTTTGGCTCGTCTGGGATAAGTGCTCCATCCGAGTCTTCTTCGTATTCCTCGGCGATTACCTCCTCTATGAGGGGATCTTTTGTCGGGGTCTTGTTCTTCTTGTTCTTCTTCTTTGCCTTCTTGGCAGCGCCGGTAGCAAAGACGGCTTTGGGTCCGTTTCCCGGAGTCAAGCTCTGATCGGTACTTTCGGACATCTAGACCTCGGGATTATCTCCGACGTCCATTTCATCTTGCGCTTTGGGAGAGTGTTCCCCGGATCCTTCATCCATTGCTTCTCCTTCTTCTGCAGCTTTGGAGTTGTACTCCTCTTCATATTCAGCGGAACTTTCAGAAATCTACCGACGTCATAGATTCATCCGAGGATGCGGGAACGTCGGCGTTTGTTCCAATTGCCTCCAGCACAGAGCCGGTGTTTTCTCTAGCATCGGCAGAGCCGGATCCGGATCCTACGTATCCGACAAAGTGCGATGCGTGCTTCCTGAGGTACCTGCGGCTTTCGCGATCAGCCATGTCGAAACTTTTAATGGTTTCGAGGATTGCATCTGCGCTAGCGCCCTGTAGTATCATACATCTTAGTGTGTACCTGAGGAAAGGCCTATCTGTCCCGGCATCATCAGAGCCGGAATTAGTGTCGTTGATATGCTCCTCCTGGATTTCGACTTCCACGGGTGGGTCGATCTGGGATCCAGCTTCTCCAGGGAGATCCACTCTAGATTCGACTTGGAGGGTGAGGTCTTCTTCAGGCTCGGATTTCTCCACTATCTCCGTAACGGGTGCGGGTTGGGTGGGATTAGGGCTTTCTGAGATCCGGAACTCTGCCGCCTCCGCGGACAAAGGGGACCCAGAAGATTCTTCTGCCTCTATCATCACCGCTGGGGTGGGTTGGGCAGGTTCAGCGAAACCGATGTAAATATCGATCTCGCCGAAAGACATGATTGTATAGGCAGTCACGGCCTCCCTAGCCGAAATCCAAGTCTCGTCGAGAACAATGAGAGGAACGTCGCTGGCGTAGAGGATGCGACCGACGGCGATGGTTTCGTCGATTCCGATTCTAGCAGATTCTGCTCGGAACACAGATCCGTAGCTCACTTGCCCCACGGTGGGCGCCAACTGTCGTCGGATTGATGACAAGTACGCCATGAGGGGGTCCTCGAGGCGTGCGGAAGAGAGGGGTGTGAGACGTACGGTATTCCGGGACGGTGAGCACACAAGTTTACCCAGGTTCGAATCCGCCGGCTTTGGACGGATCCTACTCCTGCTAGCAATCCAGTAATATGGCAGAGCCGGAATATGGGTTACAAGGGTTTCGCCTGTGCGAGTTGAGATTATAGACTATTGTGTCGTAAGGTGTTCGCCCTAAAGGCTCTCCCTAGGACGGCTTATATAGATATCCGGCCTAGGGTTTACAGGAGAGATCAATCCGGCTACGAGTAAGAGTTGGTTACAGAGTAATCTTGAACTACAAGTAACATTATGGGCCTAAGTCGGTAAGACTTCTGGGCTTTCCCGTAGCCGGATTGGACTCCGTCTTCTCTCCCGACTGCGCCGCCCGTGAAGCAAAGCTCTAATCCGAAGTGGGCCACCCTGGTCAGTAAGGAACTGTGAGGATACCCGGAAAGTATATCCCCAACAGGTATGGGGTAGTGGGCGAGCAATCGGAAGAAAAGAGGGAGCTGGCGGTATGGAGTGGTGCCGGACTCTGCCGCCGGTGCGTGCATGTTGCGTGGTTGGCTCTGCGGCTACAGGCCTCCGGGATCGAGCGTAGGGAAAGAGGCTGATGAGCAGGCAACCGTATGCTCGTGATCACGTGACGCGCCGCCTGCCAGGAGGAGAGGGAGACCATGCCGTTTTGGCTCTACCTATGAGTACGCCTTTTGAGCTTTTGTTTGGTCGAACGATTTTGACATCGATCGGCGAATGGTAAATATCAATTGATGTCCCTGAACACCTGCCAACAATCCGGGCCGATCGACGGCCTCATATTTGGTTTGGAGGTTTCTTTTTTTGTGCGGGAAATTTGGTTTGGAGGTTATCATGCATAAGTTCGGGTTCCTACGGTATGCATAGACAACCATTGAGTCAATATTAAAAGTTTCCGGCTTCTTTGAAAAAAAGAGGCTGTGTCATTGCAATCACATATAATACATTGTTTTACAATGTGGTCATGTTATATGACACTATAACTTACAGGTAATGCGAGAGAGGGATTAGAATGGGTTTACTATATAGATTGCAGGCAAGAGGGTGAGTTGAAGAAAACATATAGTAATAATATCTTCTTTCAAAATATTAGATTTGTTTTAGTAAAAGCTCTCTATCTTTTTTATTTTTATAATATACATAAATACGACATAACATTTCTATTTTCATATTAAAATTGTGCATTATATTTCGAGACTGATGTGTCTAGATCATCGCTATTTAAAAAAAAATACATTTCTAAATCAATTTCACGAATAATACCTTTCGGGGTTTGAGCCCCCGACCAGTTGGTATGTCCAACAATGTATCGAGTAGGCTTCACGAAAGACAACTTTGGCTTTGTGCCATTTTCTCATATGGCGTTGTTTCCACGGACTTGGATGGCACTCTATTTAAAATGAATGTACTAGTTTCTAGTGGGTATCCCCAGAATGATAGAAATAAGTCAGTGAAACTCATGACGAGATACCTATTGAACATAGAAGGTTAACAAGAAGGTGTACTACTCCTGAGTGGTACGTCCAATTTGTAAACATGGTCATGTTGATTGAACATGACGAGCCTACGACCTACAAGGAAGCGATGGAAGGCCCTGAGTTTGAGAAATGGCTTCAAGGCATGAAAATCCAAAATGGATCCAAGTATGGACCTTGGTAGATATTCCCGAAGGCCGCAAGGCGGTAGAAAATAAATGGATCTTTAAGAAAAAGACTGATGCTCACAGCAACGTCACTGTCTACAAAGCTCGACTTGTCGCAAAAGGTTTCCGACAATTCAAGAAATTGACTATGAGGAGACACTCTCTCCCCTAGCGAAGCTTAAGTCTATTCGGGTTTTACTAGCAATTGCTGCACATTTCGATTATAAAATACTAGTCATCAACTCATGCACCAGCATGACTAGCATTGTAGGAATATAAAAGCAATGGATTAAAAAAAAGGAATATAAAAGCAATGGCACGGAGTAGTAAAAATTACGTGCAGTACACGGTTAAGCAGGATACCAACTATTGAGTCGTACGAACCAGCAGCAGTTACTTTGGCGTCTTCAGAAACACTAGTTTACGTGCGGTTCCTTTCGAGGTGACGGAACAATGCGTGTAAAAAGCCAAGCGCGAATCCAAGTTTAACTTGACCAAAAAAGTACATCTAGACATGTCCTGCCGTGCATTTAGGGCTCGCTGAGTACGAGTTACGTACGTGGGTTTGCTGTGTGCGCGCATGCATGCATGCATGGGTCAATTTTGAGTTGAGTTGATGTTTCTTGTGTGTCAGCACTTAGCAGCAGCAACAGGGCGCAAAACGTTGGGCGACATGACTAGGCCTCGCTCACAACCCATGTTCAAGTGTTCATCGCCTCAGGTCAGGTGAATGCACCTCTCGCTGGTCACATGCATGCATGGTTTTGCATCGACTTTCGTACCTCGGCCGTAACATGCATTATTGATTGGGTTGTTCTCCTTGGCTTACCGTGTCACATGTTCTGTTGGGCGACGTGCACCGTACCACCACTTCAGCACAAACTATGTATTGCATGTGCCATGCATGTGTGCACACTTTTAATTAGGGCTCGTTTGATCACATACAATTTTGGAGGATTTTTATTTTTGAGAAAAAAATTCAATGAGCATCGTCTAATTCGTATGATTGAATCCTTAGAAAAAAATTTATAGCTAGGATTGCATTGCACTATGATTCGGAGAAATTTTTTCATCCACTCAAACCTCATGTTACAACTCCTTTTATTTTTCTGTAACCGTAACACTGCTTGAAGAGAATTTCTGTAAAATCCAAATCGTATAGGATTCAGGTGAACATGACACTTAATCCTTTGTTTTCCTTGTTCCTGCGGTTTTCATATCCCGTAAATCAAACTGGCCTGAAATCGGACAACAAGCCCATGAGGCCATGACCACTACCGTGTCCACCTAACCGTGTCTTCGTATCGTCTTGACCGAGCAACCCAGTGAAGTCGTACGTCCGGCTTGAGATCGAGCACATGCGGTTGAGAATATAATATGCTGTCTAGCCTATTTTATAATTTTGGATTTTTAAGTAAGATAACTAGTGCATCAATTCAATATAGTAGATCAAAACCAAGAGGTCTCAACTTCAAGACTATGCGTTCAACAAAAGTATGCAGCCTACACGAAGCCACACTAGGAACTTAAATAACCTACACGTGAGGAGATGTGTTGAGAATAAAATGTGTCTAAATGTGTCTAGATATATGACTATATGAGAATCTAGACAAATCCGTGACTTGTGGTTGAGATGGCAGGGCGTCCTGCCATCTGTCCGGCCCTTTGGCGAGCTACAGAGGTCTTCATGTTTGAGAGCATCGAAAGGAGCAGAGAGCGATGAACAGAGAGAGAGAGGTTCGGGAAGAAGACAAAGCAAACTGTATGGGGTAGTATGTGGTGCAGACTGCATGCAGAGTGTACTGCGTATGTCTGGCCGCGCAGATCGCATTGGCCACAGTGACACGCTTCTCTTTGGTCTGGTATGGCCGGGCAGGGCAGGCCAGTTGCTGCTGCTGCAGTGCGTGCACTGGCCGGCGCTCGGAGTATAGCTCAGCTCAGCCCAGCCGGCCGGCAGAATCATGCTCGTTTAGGGGGTATGTTCGTGCATGCATGCAGTGGATGGACGTACCTAAACGCTGCAGAATCATGCTCGTTAGGACGCTAGCCGTGTGGAAAACGTACCCCCTAGCGGGGATTCCTGGTTCCACCAATTCAAGAAACAACACGCCTACAGTCCCGGTCACTGCCCAATATCATACTCCACAAATGTATTTCAACATACAAAGGGATGAAAGCGGAGCGGAAAGTTTCCGTCTTTTCCACGAAAAAGGAGAAACAAAATGAAAATAGAGAAATGGAAACGGAATTTTTCAAAATGGAAATGGAATATTTTTGGTGGAAACAGAAACGAAAACATAATAGTGTTTTCCGATAGAACAAACGCGGAAACATAATTTCTGTTTCTATCTAATATTAAATTTCCACTTTAGGGTTGATGTGCATGTTGGAAATATGCCCTATAGACAAATAATAATATGAATTATTATCATATTTCACAAAGTCTATGATTATATTTTATATTATGCTATAATTGTATTGAAAGAAAATGTCAATACACGTGTGATATCTAAATAATAAGGAGTTCCCGGTGAATCTCTAGTCATTGGTTCATTGGTCAACAGATGATCAAGGTTTCCTGATCATGTGGAATTTATGTCAGTTGACAATAGAGTCATCTCATTGGGACAATGAGATGATGAACATACCTAATCTAAACATCGTGACACGATCATGTCACATTCAAGTTACGATGATTAGAAACATAGTGTCTTGTTTCATAGACCGTGAAACCATATCAATCACTATCACCCAATAGTACTTTGATAGCATCCAACGTCACTCGGTGAAACGGTGATCATAAATGTGTGTTCAGGTATTCAAAGGGGTATTTTAGAAGCATTATGTGTCAGGAGCAGGATTTGTCTGTCCACGTGACGAAAAGATAATCAAGGGCCCACTCAGAAAAGTTATATCCAACAGTTACGCAACGTATGACTAGGTCACATGAATATCACTTGTCAGAACAAATTAAGTAACATTTGTTGGTAGACCGGCACATACGGATGAAAGCGTGTGGGCGTGGCACGCATTTCCTTCTGCCGATGCATCGCCAGACATGGAACTTATTGATTTATTTAGGTAGCTTACCACATATTCCATGTGGTACCAGACATGGAACTTAAGGCGCGAGTACGTTCACCTCCTTGTCCTTTTTATGTTCGTGCATGCATACAGTGGATGGACGTACGTAAACACTGCAGAATCATGCTCGTTAGGACGCTAGCCGTGTGAAAAACGTACCCCCTAGCGAGGATTCCTGGTTCCACCAGTTCAAGAAACAATACGCAGAGTCCCAACCACCGCCCAGTATCATACTTCACGCATGTATTTCAACATACAGGCAGCTGGTCTGCGAGATGAACTCCCACGTCGCCACCTTGATGGGAAACACGAGGGGTACGGCGAAGGATCGCGCGAAGGGATGCGTTAGAATGTTAGAGTGACTCACGGAGTTGTCATTGCCTTTCACCGCATCTTCTATGACGATCTCATCGGGTAGTTTGTATCCTTCGTGGTGTTCTGTGTTATGGACGGTGGTGGTGTTCGTGAGTGGCGGCGTGGTAGCGGCAATGTTCTTTGGCTTCTCCATTGGTATCTTGTTTGTTTTGGCCATGCGTGCTCAGGGTGAGCTTCTCCACCTCTTGACGGGTGTGGCACCCTTCGATCCAGGGTGAGAAGGCAGTGGCCTTCTTTGGAGGTGGAGTCATTGGCGCATCAACATGGCATGCTGGTGGTCGACAATGGCTCTCCTCCTGTGGCGTGCTCCTTCACTGCTCTTCGTCCCCGGTTGGTCCCCGTGGTTGGACAAGGGCTTCGGTACTCAAGCGACGCTTCATTTCTTTTTTCTTACTTGTTGTATTGGTTGTCTGTAAGCTGTTTTTGAGCACTATGTAATTTAAATACGATTGTTTCACGCCTTCAATCTAAAAAAAGAGGGACACGTGGATCCAAAATGGACGAACCAGATTAGACTTTAGGGATCAACTACCGGACAACACCCCCTAAATAAAAAAACTATGGTACAACACTACAGAAGTTAATTCTCAGATTTGCATGCGAACGGTTAAAAAGTCCCAGCCAAAGTGTCCTGCAATTTTAAGCTCAACCTGAACCGTTACTTTCAGATCTTTCGACTGACCAAAACCTGGCAATTCAACGTGACTTTGGGTTGATTTTGTGGTTTTAGAGGCGCTAAAATGCAAAACTTCCGATGACCTATGATTTATACTTAATACAGTAGCAAAGAAAGATAATGGACAATTAAGACAAAAAACTAACAAGATCACTAAATTGCAATGTACTATGCAAGAAAATAAGTTATTAAACAACAAAGGCAACCTTATCGATTAAAATAATGTGAGTCTGGACCTCGCATCGACACCTCGGACAACTATCTTTCAGCAGTAGTGCGCACTCAGGGTGGAAGAAGTGCTCACACAAGAGGACCTTCAACAGCTCCTTGTGTATTCTTCAAGACATGTGTCGCATCCCGTTGCCCCTTCCTCCTCCGGTGGCGCCGTGTACACGATTGTTTTCAAGCATTGATGTCTCTTCATCGGCCCTCAGCAGGTGCATGATTCATCCATTTGCTCGCTGACACCATCCATTGTAGGATGTAGAAGAGTAGTAGACCAACTTTGATAGCAGCGGCGAAACCTCCACCGACGTACCATAACTCACCCTTCCATGCCCTCCACCCAACAATAGATCAAAAGTTTTGTAGGGTGAACTCATAGCCATATGTCATTGTTTAACTAGAAGATGGAGGGAGGGGGCCTATATTTGTATTGCATAAAAAATAGTTTTATTGGCTATTCAAGGATTCCAAGCAAAATCTAATCACATAACACAAGGTAAAAGCTGGTTATTTGAAACATTGTAGAACTTACAAACACAAGATAAAAACTGATTATTTGAAATATTGTACTATTTACAAACACATGGTCGATAAAAACTGATTATATCAACACATTTAAATAGAAGTAAAACCAACGAACGTACTGATAATGAATCTTTAATATCGTCGATAATTTCTAAGAAAATATCATAGCTTCTTTTTGAAACCTTTCTTAATTTAACCAAGATCAAGACTTCTTAATATCCCTCGTTTGATGTAGAACACTCAAATGAAACATATCTATGTATTTTAAAGTTTGTTATGATATTATTGATGTACTTGTCAACTTTTATTTTATTTAATGGGACTAACATATTAGTAGTTGTAAGGGTGCACAAGGTTTACATTTAAACTTTGATGTGTAGGAATTGCATGGATATTAGACGAATGACAAAGTTGCCGGCGCTGAAATTCAGAGTTTTTCAAAATTTCCCCCGCTTGGACCAGTTCTTAGAGATCATCAATAAGGCTTCAAGAAGATGATGTCAAACTAAAAAATAAAGCATGTAAGTTTTCGGAATTTTGAAATGCTTTTATTTGCCTATTGAAACGTCCAAAATTCGAGTTTGTATGCCACCAAAAAGTGCTTTTTACTAACAAAAAATAACGAATATTGTATACACAAGGGAATGCTTATATATATGTGTGTAGTTTTTTTTTACCAAAAATCAAGAAAGGGCGGCCGCCCTACCTTGCCCTAAGGGAAGTTCCGCCAGTGGCCACATCATAGCGAGTGGATGCATCGCTCTGGAAACGTTTGCTCCGTTTTGGAGTCCATTTTTTTAATCATAGTTATTATTAGAGAAGAGTCGGTAACGACGGTTCAATCAATTTTCCATCACTTCCGCATGATCACCCAATTTATTGTGCACCTCCCAATCTAATAGGTATCGTTCCTTAACTCCTAACACACACCTCGTTCAACAAAAAGCCTCATTTGTACGTTAACCCGGTGCAAAGGAAGAAATGAAAAAAAAATTGGTCATATACTGCAAGAGAAAAACAAGTTGTGTTATGTTTCTATTTAGCAAGAAAACAATCTATGGAGAAAATTTTGAATCAAAGGAAAAAAAGAAGATTTACCATTGGCGGAGCCTTGGGCCAAAATGTTGGATGGGCAATGGGTTGGGGGCATAAGTTCGTGAATTTTGGGCCAATTTCACCTGATATATATGGCATGCAAAACGAGACACCCTCTTGTTATGCATTTGTAAAGAATAACATATTCAAATGTCTCTATACATCTTTTTTCTGAAGCAACACGCTGCTATAAGTAGCCGATTCAAAAACTCTTTGAAGCCTAGGGAAAGTACTGATTAAAGTACTTAAGTTATTGATTTGTCGTATGGATAACTCTAAAAAATGGGGTTTGGTTGCTTCTGTTTTGGGTACATTCTCGGTCCTGTATTTCTGCACAATATGTTCCCCTTCGAGAGGTTCATGGGAGCCTTAAAAATATATATTCGTAACCGTGCTAGGCTAGAAAGAAGCATCTCCAAGGGCTATGGAACAGAGGAGGTTATTGGGTTCTGTGTAGACTTTCTTCCTGACCTTAAGCCGATTGGTGTTCCTGAATCACGGTATGAGGGGAGACTGAGTGGAAAAGGCACGCTAGGAAAGAAAGCAATGATATTTAGGGACGAACATTATTTGAATCAAGCACACTACATAGTTCTCCAAAGTTCTACCTTCGTGGCTCCGTATATCGAGGAACACATGAATATTGTACGCTCCAAGTTCCCGGGAAAGGATGACTACTGGATTAAAAAAAATCACATGGAGACTTTCGGCACTTGGTTGCAATTACATCTCATGAATGACACCACTATTGAAGATCAGCTCTACTTGTTGGCCGTGACACCATCTGCGATTGTATTGACTTTCCAAGGGTACGAGATAAATGAGAATACATTTTACACGATTTCCCAAGATAAAAAGAGCACCAACCAAAACAGTGGTGTCCACTTTGATGCAACATGCGAGAATGGGAAAAAGGACACATACTATGGTTACATAGAGGAGATATGGGAACTTGACTAGGGACCTACTTTTAAGGTCCCGTTGTTTCGGTGCAGTTGGGTCAACATGAATGGAGAAGGGGTAAAGGTAGACCAGCTGTACGGAATGACAACAGTGGATCTCAAGAATCTTGGTTACAGAGACGAACCACTCGTCCTAGCCAATGATGTGGCTCAGGTTTTTTATGTGAAGGACATGTCCTCTAGACCAAAAAAGAAAAAAAATAAGGAAACGAATACATCAGACGATGATCCCAGACGTCACGTAGTTCTTTCAGGGAAAAGAAACATCGCGGGAGTCGAAGACAAGACAGACATGTCAGCAGATTATGATAAGTTTGATGAAATTCCGCCCTTCACCGTGAAAACTGACCCAAGCATCCCGTTAAGCAAAGAAGATGCTCCATGGTTACGGCCTAAGAAGCGATCATAGGCAAGGGATCGACATACGCGACGAAGGATTCATATCCTAAACCCTAAACCCTATGTAAATCTATGTAATGTATGGAAACTTTATGTGATGTATGGAAAATTTATGTGATGTATCGAAACTTTATGTAATGGAGTCTTTCACGGGCTTGCAGGAAAAAATTTCCGAGGCGGAGCTTCCGAAGATGCCGTAGGGCGTGTGCACCAACGACATCTTCGAGAAGCTCCGCCACGGGAGATTTCTCAACCCTTTCCCCAACACTATTAGATAAGGTGGAGTCTTTCACGGGCTTGCAGGGAAATTTTTCCGAGGCGGAGCTTCCGAAGATGTCGTAGGGCGTGCGCACCAATGACATCTTCGAGAAGCTCCGCCACGGGAGAATTCTCAACCCTTTCCCCAACACTGTTAGAGGAGATGGAGTCTTTCACGGGCTTGCAGGGAAATTTTTCCGAGGCGGAGCTTCCAAAGATGCCGTAGGGCGTGTGCACCAACGACATCTTCGAGAAGCTCCGCCACGGGAGATTTCCCAACCCTCCATCCATGGGGATGAAACTCTCTCTACCTATGTTGGCTTGTTGAGCTGCTTGCCATGGCGTATCGATGGTCCTTTTATAGGCACGACGCCGCTTCTACTTTGTCTTGTTCCTCCGACAGGGCGTCGTGCGCTATATGCTTTATCTCATCGAGCAGTGCGTCCACCCACACGTCCTTATCTCGCGAAAGCTTTAGTCTCGGTTGCACCCACCAGCCGGGACTAAAGGTTACCCACGCATCCTTATCCAACCGACAGCTTTAGTCTCGGTTGCACCCACCAGCCGGGACTAAAAGGTTACCCACGCGTCCTTGATACGTCCAAAACGTATCTACTTTTCCGAACACTTTTGCTATTGTTTCTCCTCTATACTTGTGTGATTTGGATGCAACTAATGCGAACTGACGCTGTTTTCAGCAGAATTGCCTTGGTGTCTACTTTTTGCGCAGAAGATCAACTATCAGAAAAATCCCGGAAAATATGCCAAAAATCCTATTTCACCCGAAGACTCCAGGAGCCAGAATACGAGACGGAGAAGAGCCCTGGGGTGGCCACACCACCTGGTGGCGCGGGCCAGGCCAGACCATGCCAGGGGGTGGTGTGGGCCCCCAGGCACCCCCTCGGCCTCTCTCTTTGCCTATAAGGAGCCTTCTAACCTAAAAACTTTAGGGGGTTCGACGTTTTTCCAGAAGGAGTTCCGCTCCGCCGCCACCACCAGATTCCACGAAACAGCACCAGAAACTCCGTTCTGGCACCCTGCCGGGACGGGGAATTGGAGGACATCATCGCCATTATCATCACCATCGCTTCTCCATCGAACATCCATGTTTTCCCCATCTATGAGTGAATAATCCCCCGATGTAGGCTATGGGGATGGTAGGGATTGGATGAGATCATTCATGTAATGGCATCAGATTGTTAGGGCATGGTGCCTAGTATCTTTTATTAGTGTTTTATGACTTTGTTGCGACTTTTTGTGCTTAATGCTTGTCACTAGGGCCCGAGTGCCATGATTTCAGATCTGAACATGTTATTGATTCATTATGATAGTATTGTTCTTGGTTTTATCTGCAAGTTGTATACACACGTCGTTGTCCGGAACCTATGGCCCCGAAGTGACAGAAAGCGGGATAACCAGAAGGGAAAGGCTTTGATGTGAGGATCACATGTGTTCACGGAGTGTTAATGCTTTGCTCCGGTGCTCTATTAACAGGAGCACCTTAATTGCCTATAGTTCCCTAGAGGCACCGCTGCAAATGGGCTGGCAGGACAAAAGATGTTGTGCACGTTCTCATTGCGAGCACGTATGACTATATATGGAATGCATGCCTAGGATTGTCTAGTACTTGGGTGCTTTATCTTATTTATCTGCAATTGCCCCATGTTCTGATTGCTATGTGAATTGCCTTGTCCATGCAACGCCCGTCCATCCATCCCTATGCCCACCGCACTCGAATCCCACTGTTTACTGCTTTTGTTACTACTATCATTGCTTTACTACTGCTATTACTTTACTTTTCCTACTACAAAACCGTTGCTACTGATAAACTGCTGTGAGCAAGATTGTTTCCAGGTGCAGCTAAATTGACAACTCAATTGTTAAGGCTGATAAATATTCTTTGGCTCCCCTTGTGTCGAATCAATAAATTGGGTTTCACTTCCCTCGAAAATACTACGATACACCCCCTATACTTGTGGGTCATCAAGACTATTTTCTGGCGCCGTTGCCGGGGAGCATAGCTTTATTTATCAAGTTCACTTGGATTCTCTATTGTTCGCTGCTACTCATCCATCATGGGCAAGTCTCGTGATGGCAAGGTTCCTATTTTACCATCCACTACAAGAAGAGGTACGGTTCTGAACACCTCTACTACTCTTGATTCACCGTCTGTTTTGAGTAAGTTTCTTACACCACCACATACACATGCTACACACACTGCTACTACTGCTGAATCTGAAACTTCTGATACTTATGATGCTGCTTCTACTGTGCTTGATAAAAGTGGTTCATTGGGTCCTTTCCTAGATGCTACGATTGCTAGAACTATAGCTGGAAATACCGAAACTCCTAATGAAGGCACTGCCACACCTTTTAGCTCACCTGAATCTAGTAAGAGTTATGATGCGGAAGAAGATTATGTTGAGATGACTGATGAGATTATTGAAGAATGTAGGAACACCCATGATAGGAGCGGAGCTAAGAGTCTCCTTGAGAGGCGTACTATTAGACCCAAATTATCTCTTGATGCTAAATTTGCTGCTTCTCCCATAAACATTATAGATGAAGATTATGATTTCTCTCTCGATCTATCTTACATAGCTATTGTCGAGAAAGAACCTTTTTGTGGGACTAAGAATGAAAGTGCGGTAGCACATATGAATGAACTTTCTACTATGAGTGGCTTGTTTTTTGATGATATTAAGATGCGTACTTATTTTGTTGCTAAGATTTTTCCTTTTTCACTGAAAGGAGAAGCTAAAACATGGTTTAGTAATTTACCTCCTGGATCTATTGATAGCCCTGAGTGCTTGATTAGTACTTTCCTGCAGAAATATTTTCCTCCCAGTGCTAGACATGCTATTTTGCAGGAACTTTTTGATTTTAAACATGGAGAAAAGGAGGTATTACCCGAATCTTGGGCAAGGTTTTGTGCTTTGATTCATGCATAGGCTGGAAGTCCTTTACCTAAGAATTAGCTTCTTGATATATTTTATAATGGACTAACTGAGGAATCTAGGACATACCTAGATAGTTGTGCTGATTGTGTTTTCAGGAATAGGACTCCAAAGGAAGCTGAGGAATTAATGGCTAAAATAAGCAAGAATTATGAAGACTGGACTCCTCCTAAACAAGCTATACCTGAAGTAATTGAACCTGAACCACCTATTCCTATGCCTATTCCAACATCAAAGAAGAGGGGAGTTATTGAATTAAATGATGAAGTGATGAAGGAAGCTAAGAAATGTCTTAAGGAGAAGGGAATTAAAGCTGCAGATGTCAAGAATTTACCTCCTATATAAGAATTATGTAAGCCTATTCCCTACTCATCCACTATTGAGGTACACTCTCTCCAACACTTTGATGAAGGTGATATCCCTTATTTGAAACCTCCTGATCAATGCTTAGAAGAATTTGATATATTTATTGTTAAGCAAGATAACTTTAATAAAAGGGTGCAAAATCATCTTATGGAAAACACTAGAGATATTGTTGAGTTGAAAGATATTGTGGAAAGAACCTCCAATGATGTTAAAATGATTGTTAAACACTTTCAAATGGTTCAAACTCAAATAGATCAACTCGTTAAAGTGCAAAACGACTTGCTAGTTAATGCTGCTAAAGAAAAACATGCTTATGAAATTAGAACTAGAAGTGGTGCTGCTACCCAGGATCCTCTATATCCTGAGGGGCATCCCAAAAGAATTGAGCAGGATTCTCAATAAGCTAAAAATAGTGGTTCTACTCGTAAGAAAAGGAAAAAAGAAACATAAAACTGTTGTAGAACCCTCTGAACCTGCTATAGATCCTAATAGTACATCTATCTCTGATGCTGAAACGGAAAGTGGTAATGAAGAAAATGAAGTTCCTAATGAAGAAAAAGTTGAAGAAGAACCTGAAAACCACACTAAGACTACTAAATACACCAAAGAAGATTTGATTGCTAAGAAACATGGTAGTGAAAGAGAACCTTGGGTCCAAAAACCTATGCCTTTCCCTGATAAGAAACACAAGTCAAAGGAAGATGAACACTATAATAAGTTTTATGAGTGGATGAAGCCTTTGTTCTTGCAAATTCTGTTGACTGATGCTATTAAATTGCCTCCTTATTCAAAGTATATGAAGGACATTGTCTCGAATAAAAGGAAGATCCCTAATGAAGAAATTTCCACTTTCCTTGCTAATTATTCCTTCAATGGTAAGGTTCCTAAGAAACTTGGAGACCCAGGAATTCCAACTATCCCTTGCTCTATTAAGAACAATTATGTTAGAACTACTTTGTGTGATTTGGGAGCTGGAGTTAGTGTTATGCCTTTCTCTCTCTATAAGAGGCTTCAACTAGAAAAATTGATACCAACTGATATATCTTTGTAAATGGCTGATAAATCTACCACTATTCCTATGGGTATATGTGAGGATGTACCTGTTCAGGTGGCTCATAATTGCTTGATATTAACTGATTTTGTTGTGCTTGAAATGACTGAAGATGATAATATGTCTATTATTCTTGGGAGACCTTTTCTTAATACTGTAGGAGCTGTTATTAATTGTAATCAAGGAAAGGTGACCTTCAATGTTAATGACAAGGAACATACTGTCTATTTCCCCAAGAAGATTGAAAGGACTTATGGCTTGAATTCAATTGAACATGTTGAAGGCATTCAAGTTGGAGAAATATATTGTCCCATACCAAGAGAAATTTTTGAAACTATTATGATTGGGACCATTGCTATCAAGGTTGAGGTAACATAATCATTAGTGGGTAACATAATCATTAGTGGAGTACAAAGTTTTGTCTCATATGCAATTGTTTTGGTAGCAAGACTTGATCAACCTTGCTAACAAAAGGATTCCATTGAACAGAACAATGTTTTCATTATGATTATCTCCGTTCATTTCTATCCTTTGCATCTTAGTTTTTGTTTTAGTTTAGTTTTCTTTGTGTTGTTAGTTGCTTGCATGCTAGAACTTTTGTAGTTCTAGCCTTGTTTTTTCCTTGCATCATGCTTCCAAAAGAAAAAAATCTGTCTATCAGAAAAATCATTCTTCTATCTCTGAAAATTGCCCAAAAATAAAGTGTCTCGAAAAATTCCAGAAAATTCATATTAAATTTTTACATGAAAAAAGGGGCAGAGGAGTACCTGGTAGGTACCAGGGGGCCCACCAGGCAGGCACACCATGTGGTGGCGCGGCCAGCCCTGGGTGGCGCCATGCCCTGGTGTGGGCCACCCCTGCCCCCCCACTACTTCTCTCACCTGCCACTTTCTTCTCTCTCCCGAGTAAGCTTCAGGTCATAGCTCAAAATTGCGTTCTTTCTGTGCTTGCTCTCGATTTCTTTGATCTCCTTGCTCAGCCCATCTTTCTTGCTGAAATTTGGAGCAATTGTTCCTTGGTATGTGACTCCTCCCCTTGTCCAAGTAGATTTGTGTTTAGTGGATTATATGTTGAGTATTTTCCTGATGTAGGTGACTGGTTATGAGAGCTTGTAAGCTTGTTTGATGCTTAGAGATATAGTTTTGATGCATGTTTAGGCCTCTTGCAAGTCCCTATGAGTAGAATCCTTTATTATATTTACTTTGCAATCACTTGTTTAATAGGTGTTTAAATTTCAGAATACCAAGCATGAACAACCGTGCTTTTGGAGAGATATTTGAGAGTGATGCACCTAGGAGGTCGAGGCCCTCAAGAACAGCCTCTCAAGCTAGGCCATCATACAACGAAGACCTCATTTCAACACGCATTAGCAGTGAAAGGGATGATGGAGATGCTCACCCGTCCTCTTTTCCTTGTTTTACTTTTTTGCAAGCTGCAGGTATTCTTGATGATTTCTTGCTACTGATTGAGAGGGTTGGTTTAACCTCTTATATGCAAGATGAGAGTGCACAATACGCTGTGCTCACCAAAACTTTTGTTGAGAGCTTCTCATTTACTAACACACCCTATCATTCTACTGTCTCTTTTAAAATCTATGACATTCCTTTCACCATGCCTTTGGAGAGATTTTGCAGTATTGTAGGTGTGCGTATGACAGGGACCATGAAGAAAATTCAAGGGCGACCCGCTGATTTGCTGGAGCTATACCGAGGGGTGACCAATGATGATGACCGCGTGGCGCAGCGTGGAAAGATAAGAAATATCCAACTCGCTGCTCTTAGATACTTTGCATATTATCTTGCCACTAGTGTTTTGGGTAGGGAGAACACTAGTAACATCTCCAACTATCATTTAGCATTCCTTGCTGCTGCGCTTAACAATGATACTCGGTACAATCTTGGCTCGCTTATTGCTCGCCGCCTAGCTCCTAGGGGGCTTATCTATGGGGGCATCATTGCCTTGTGTGTAGTCAATGTATTAGGTCTTTCAGTGGATCCCGATGATGCTATGCTAGCACCACAGAGGCTCGACCTTGTTGCCATGAAAACTCATCACTTTGTCACTTCTACCTCTGATTTGAACAATCTAGTATATAGGATGCTTTTCACTGACGGGGATGAAAGGGAGATCCTTTTGCCACAGCCTGCTTTGTTTAGTGTTGACAGGAGACCGTGGTCGCGCTCCAAGGAGGAGGTGGACGAGCAGCTTCGCCTGCTGGGTTTCCACGAGCAGCACCAGGAGGATGTGCCCTCCTACGATTACTCCGCTCACTATGGAGGGACGTACTCGAGCTTGCACCAGGACGAGGGTACTTCCTCGTCATACCACGGTGACACTTCATCCTGCCAACTTGGGATTGATACCCACTTAGGCCAAAAGCCTAAGCTTAGGGGGAGGTACGCCGACACCGCACTCATCTCCATATCATGTTGCGCCAGTACTTTGTATATTCATGTTTTCGTTCTCTTTTTAGTTTTCGTTTCTTCTTTGCTTTTGCTTTCTAAAAACACAAAAAGACCAAAAATATTTTTGTTGTTTCTATTTGGTTTGCTTCTTCTTTTTGCCTTGGTTTGCTTTTCCCTTTTTGCTTTGTTTGAACTATTCGAAAAATCCAAAAAGATTTTGCTTTGTTTTTTCCTTTTTAGTTCTTGTTTAAAAATCGAAAACACCAAAAATATTTGTCGTTCTTCTTTGGTTTTTTGTGAGTTTGCTAGAGGGTTCGGCAGTTCTCAGTGGAATATTTGTTTCATATTATTATTCAAGCCACACAAGTGAAGAGCAATAATGAGCATTAATGACAACTTGAGGCGTGGTAAGAGGCTGGTAACGAACTCTATTTGTTTTCATTTTTTGTACATATACTCATCACTGTGGGCATGCTTAGTCCGTTCATGTAGAGTGTATGTTTTCTTTGGATGCTTAATAGATCTTGCTTTCTTTTGATTAGCTCCAGCTCGCTAATAGTTTGTAGCATGTCTTATGAATGTTTGCCTGCATTGCTCTATTCATAAATTGGTATGCCACCGTGGTATCCTCCTCTGAATGTTTCATTTGATTGACTTGGCACATGCTCACGCATGCTCATGACTGTAATAATCAGTTAAGCCTTGATGAATTATTTTGCCTTGAGGATCTTGAATCACTTTCATGCCATGAGTAGTTTTGTTTTGTTTCAAGCATGATAATGATAGCTAGTGCTCTCTCGTTTGTCGCTCCCTTACTATTGCTAGCCTTCACTTCCACTGAGTGTTTTACTCATGTCTCCAACTCCCTAAACCAAACATTTCCAAAGTGTCCACCATACCTACCCATTAGCATCATTTGCTACCTCCGTGCCTATTCAATGTGCCTTGTTTTCTTCCGAATAAAATGTTTGCTTGTTATGGGAAAATTAGTTAGTAAAGCTCTCACGAACTTGATGGCACACTTTATTTTCCTGCACTTAATAAACCTGAACCATTGTGAACTCTCCATGAAAGTTATATGCTTGCAAATTATAGGATGGGGATTAGCAGAACCGTGTTGTCATGGGGAACGCTTTCAACACTTGTAAATATATACCCAGTTGATACATTGCTCTTTTGTTTGCGGATGTCGTCGGTGTGAAATAAAACAGGAGCTTGTAAGTCCATGGAGTTATGTATGTGTGTTAGAGAAACGCCTGGGCCGCTGGTCTAATCCATGCTGATATGGTGAAAACCTGCAGCGTAACCATAATGGTATCTATGAAGCATTCTTCTTATAAAAAAAGAGAGAGATAGCTATTGATAAAAGAAAAAGAAAAAAGAGTTTTAGGAAAAGAGGAAAGAGAGAAAAAAGCACCATTTTCCCATGGTAATTAAGAAGATTGCTGAGATACTCATTGTCTGCTTGCCTTGTCATTTTGATATGGGGATTCTTCCGTATCATCGGGCAAGGGGTACCCCGTTGGCGGTTCTCAATGATACACAAACTTACGATGACAAGAACTTATCGGTAACTAAATTTAAGTAGCATGAGGAGCGACCCTCGTACTCAAGGGACTTGGGATTTTCAGTTTATAGTCTGTCAAGCATATAACTCAGATTGGACCTCACTTTCACCTTAACCACATTAAAGATGCTTATGATAGGGGCAATGAGAGCTCAAAGCTAACAAGTACCATACTTTCAGCATTTGGAAGCCTTTCAAAATTATTTAAAACCTTTTTCTTTTACTTGTTGAGTTTCCACATATTCTTTGAGCACCTTCTTGAGAGCATAGTTGTCATTCTTTGTGTTTGTTCCATTACTTGAATATTTGTGTTATGACTTTGATGCTTGTATCTTTGATATCTTTACTTCTAGTCATCACTTGAACTTCAGAGGTGCCTTGGCATTCATAATCAAAGGCAAGCGAGATACCACTCCATCATACCTTTCTATGAGCATTGTAATGTTGCTTATGTTCGTGCTTCATGCTACTTATTATTCTTGAGTTAGAATCTCTTCATAGCTTGCAATGACTATTAAGTAGACTCAGTTACATACTCTTTATTATGAATTGTCTAAGTAGTTGATCACATTGCTGAGAATATTTACATCATATGAAGCAAATGTGTTCGTGAAAGTTCTTTTAAGGCATTCAGTTTTCAACTGAATTGCTTGAGGACAAGCAATAAGCTAAGCTTGGGGGAGTTGATACGTCCAAAACGTATCTACTTTCCCGAACACTTTTGCTATTGTTTCTCCTCTATACTTGTGTGATTTGGATGCAACTAATGCGAACTGACGCTGTTTTCAGCAGAATTGCCTTGGTGTCTACTTTTTGTGCAGAAAATCAACTATCGGGAAAAATCCTGAAAAATATGCCAAAAATCCTATTTCACCCGAAGACTCTAGGAGCCAGAATACGAGACGGAGAAGAGCCCTGGGGTGGCCACACCACCTGGTGGCGCGGGCCAGGCCAGGCCGCGCCAGGGGGTGGTGTGGGCCCCCAGGCACCCCCTTGGCCTCTCTCTTCGCCTATAAGGAGCCTTCTGACCTAAAAACTTCGGGGGGTTCGACGTTTTTCCAAAAGGAGTTCCGCTCCACCGCCACCACTAGATTCCACGAAACAGCACCAGAAACTCTGTTCTGGCACCTTGCTAGGACGGGGAATTGGATGAGATCATCGCCATCATCATCACCATCGCTTCTCCATCGACCATCCATGTTTCCCCCATCTATGAGTGAGTAATCCCTCGCTGTAGGCTATGGGGATGGTAGGGATTGGATGAGATCGTTCATGTAATGGCATCAGATTGTTAGGGCATGGTGCCTACTATCTTTTATTAGTGCTTTATGACTTTGTTGCGACTTGTTGTGCTTAATGCTTGTCACTAGGGCCCGAGTGCCATGATTTCAGATCTGAACATGTTATTGATTCATTATGATAGTATTGTTCTTGGTCTTATCTGCAAGTTGTATACACACGTCGTTGTCCGGAACCTATGGCCCCGAAGTGACAGAAATCGGGATAACCGGAAGGGAAAGTCTTTGATGTGAGGATCACATGTGTTCACGGAGTGTTAATGCTTTGGTCCGGTGCTCTATTAAAAGGAGCACCTTAATTGCTAGTAGTTCCCTAGAGGCCCCGCTGCAAACGGGCTGGCAGGACAAAAGATGTTGTGCAAGTTCTCATTGCGAGCCTGTATGACTATATATGGAACACATGCCTAGGATTGTCTAGTACTTGGGTGCTTTATCTTATTTATCTGCAATTGCCCTATGTTCTGATTGCTATGTGAATTGTCTTGTCCATGCAACGCCCGTCCATCCATCACTATGCCTACCGCACTCGAATCCCACTGTTTACTGCTTTTGTACTACTGTCGTTGCTTTACTACTGCTGTTACTTTACTTTTCCTACTACAAAACTGTTGCTACTGATAAACTGTTGTGAGCAAGATTGTTTCTAGGTGCAGCTGAATTGACAACTCAGCTGTTAAGGCTGATAAATATTCTTTGGCTCCCCTTGTGTCAAATCAATAAATTGGGTTTCACTTCCCTCGAAAATACTGCGATACACCCCCTAAATTGGGTCATCAGTCCTTATCCCACCGACATCTTTAGTCTCGGTTGCACCCACCAGCCGGGACTAAAGGTTACCCACGCGTCCTTATCCCACCGGCGGCTTTAGTCTCGGTTGGCTTTTTCATGCGTCGAAAGGGAAAACTTCCTCCTGCAACATCGTAAGCCATCCCAAGATGCACATGTGTGCACAATATGGGCACATTATCACAAACTATGCCCTGGTTCTAGCCATAACATTGGTGGTTTGACCTAAATGCCATGAAACCTCGAACATGATAGGTCATTTTGTGAAGGATTTTTTATGATGTTTGCAATTTTTCAAGTTCAATATTTTTCCTTGCAACTGTGACACATAATATGACACCACGCGAAGGTTTCACATTGTTTGGATCATTTTTGAATTTCTTATGCCGTTTCAAACTATATTCAAAACGGCGGGCATGAAGCTTCTTAGCCCGGGGCTGAGCCTCGCTGAACTTGAAGTGGATCTCTGATGAAATAGCATGTTGTGAACCTATAAATGATTTTTTCAAAAATTCACAAGCATTATATCATGTACTTGTAGTCCAAATCTTGGCAACCTCCTACCGATTCGGCAGGAATTTGTCTTTTTCATGAGGGATGGACAGAAAGGTTCCAGATACACCGGTTGGGAAATTGTCCATATAAGGTGGTATAGTATTTTTGAAAAATGGTTTGGTACCAATGCCAAACTTTAATTTGGTGGTTGCTTCACAAAACACCCCGATTTCGGCACCTCAAAAATGGAAATTGGCTTTTTCATGCGTTGAAAAGGAAAACTTCCTCCTACAACATCGTAAGCCATCCCAAGATGCACATGTGTGCACAATATGGGCACATTATCACAAACTATGCCCTGATTCTAGCCATAACATTGGTGGTTTGACCTAAATGCCATGAAACCACGAACATGATAGGTCATTTTGTGAAGGATTTTTTATGATGTTTGCAATTTTTCAAGTTCAATATTTTTCCTTGCAACTTTGACACATAATATGACACCACACGAAGGTTTCACATTGTTTGGATCATTTTTGAATTTCTTATGCCCGTTTCAAACTATATTCAAAACGGCGGGCATGAAGCTTCTTAGCCCGGGGCTGAGCCTCGCTGAACTTGAAGTGTATCTCTGATGAAATAGCATGTTGTGAACCTATAAATGATTTTTAAAAAAATTCACAAGCATTATATCATGTACTTGTAGTTCAAATCTTGGCAACCTCCTACCGATTCGGCAGGAATTTGTCGTTTTCATGAGGGATGGACAGAAAGGTTCCAGATACACCGGTTGGGAAATTTTCCATATAAGGTGGTATAGTATTTTTGAAAAATGGTTTGGTACCAATGCCAAACTTTAATTTGGTGGTTGCTTCACATAACACCCCGATTTTGGCACCTCAAAAATGGAAATTAGCTTTTTCGTGTGTCGAAAAGGAAAACTTCCTCATGCAACATCGTAAGCCATCCCAAGATGCACATGTGTGCACAATATGGGCACATTATCACAAACTATGCCCTGATTCTAGCCATAACATTGGTGGTTTGACCTAAATGCCATGAAACCACGAACATGATAGGTCATTTTGTGAAGGATTTTTTATGATGTTTGCAATTTTTCAAGTTCAATATTTTTCCTTGCAACTGTGACACATAATATGACACCACACGAAGGTTTCACATTGTTTGGATCATTTTTGAATTTCTTATGCCCGTTTCAAACTATATTCAAAACGGCGGGCATGAAGCTTCTTAGCCCGGGGCTGAGCCTCGCTGAACTTGAAGTGGATCTCTGATGAAATAGCATGTTGTGAACCTATAAATGATTTTTTCAAAAATTCACAAGCATTATATCATGTACTTGTAGTTCAAATCTTGGCAACCTCCTACCGATTCGGCAGGAATTTGTCTTTTTCATGAGGGATGGACAGAAAGGTTCCAGATACACCGGTTGGGAAATTGTCCATATAAGGTGGTATAGTATTTTTGAAAAATGGTTTGGTACCAATGCCAAACTTTAATTTGGTGGTTGCTTCACACAACACCCCGATTTTGGCACCTCAAAAATGGAAATTGGCTTTTTCATGCGTCGAAAAGGAAAACTTCCTCCAACAACATCGTAAGCCATCCCAAGATGCACATGTGTGCACAATATGGGCATATTATCACAAACTATGCCCTGGTTCTAGCCATAACATTGGTGGTTTGACCTAAATGCCATGAAACCTCGAACATGATAGGTCATTTTGTGAAGGATTTTTTATGATGTTTGCAATTTTTCAAGTTCAATATTTTTCCTTGCAACTGTGACACATAATATGACACCACGCGAAGGTTTCACATTGTTTGGATCATTTTTGAATTTCTTATGCCGTTTCAAACTATATTCAAAACGGCGGGCATGAAGCTTCTTAGCCCGGGGCTGAGCCTCGCTGAACTTGAAGTGGATCTCTGATGAAATAGCATGTTGTGAACCTATAAATGATTTTTTCAAAAATTCACAAGCATTATATCATGTACTTGTAGTCCAAATCTTGGCAACCTCCTACCGATTCGGCAGGAATTTGTCTTTTTCATGAGGGATGGACAGAAAGGTTCCAGATACACCGGTTGGGAAATTGTCCATATAAGGTGGTATAGTATTTTTGAAAAATGGTTTGGTACCAATGCCAAACTTTAATTTGGTGGTTGCTTCACAGAACACCCTGATTTTGGCACCTCAAAAATGGAAATTGGCTTTTTCGTGCGTCGAAAAGGAAAACTTCCTCCTACAACATCGTAAGCCATCCCAAGATGCACATGTGTGCACAATATGGGCACATTATCACAAACTATGCCCTGATTCTAGCCATAACATTGGTGGTTTGACCTAAATGCCATGAAACCACGAACATGATAGGTCATTTTGTGAAGGATTTTTTATGATGTTTGCAATTTTTCAAGTTCAATATTTTTCCTTGCAACTATGACACATAATATGACACCACGCGAAGGTTTCACATTGTTTGGATCATTTTTGAATTTCTTATGCCCGTTTCAAATAAAAATATTTTGTTAATGCAATTTTAATTGTAAATAGTACAATGCATTGTTCAAATAAAAATATTTGAAAACAGAAGATGTTTTTGATTAGTTATTTAAATTGAAGCACTTTTCCTGTTAAAAGTTTTTTGAAATTCCAAATTATGCAATAAATATTTTTTTAATGCAATTTTAATTGAAATAGTAAAATTGTATAGTCCAAATAAAAATATTTGAAAACACTAAATGGTTTTTGATTAGTTATTTAAATTGAAGCACTATTCCTGTTAAAAGTTTTTTGAAATTCCAAATTATGTAATAAATATTTGTTAATGCAATTTTAATTGAAAATAGTAAAATTGTATAGTTCAAATAAAAATATTTGAAAACAGAAAATGGTTATTTATTATTTATTTAAATAGAAGCACTTTTCCTTTTGAAAGTTTTTTGAAATTCCAAATAAATAATCATCTTAAATTGAAACATCTTATTAATTAAAGAAGAAAACAAATTTGAAAATGGCGGGAAGACCAAAAGGTTTGCCAAAATCTGAAAAATGGGTCAACGATCCCAGTTCGTCCCACCAACCGGGACCATTGATCCTGGGTGCGCGCGCTGCCATCAACATGCCTTTGGTCCCGGTTGGTCCCAACAACCGGGACCGTTGATCCTTTGGTCTCGATTGTTGGGATGAACCGGGACCAATGGTCTGTGCACGTGGCAGCGCAGCAACGCTCCTGCCCAGACCATTGGTCCCGGTTCATCCCAATTACCGGGACCAAAGGATCAACGGTCCCGGTTGTTGGGACCAACCGGGACCAAATGTCTGTACTAGATAACGGTTCCCCTCCTTCTTCTTCCCCATTCACTTCCCTCGCAAAACGCCTAAGAAAAATCACGCGCGGAGCAAAATGACGCCCTCAGGCTGCCGGATTTTTGAGCCGTCGTCGACCGCGCCACCCGAGCCCTCTTCGCCGCCCGAGCCCACCTCGCTCCGCCTCTGACCGCGCTGCCGCCCGAGCCCCTTCCCGCGCCGCCCCCCGCCGAAGCCCAAGCCCTGCACCTACCGCCCGAGCCCGTGCCGCCCGAGCCCACGCCGCCCGAGCCCGCGTCGTCGATCGCTCTCTGCCCCTGCATGCCGGCGGCCACCGCCAGCCGGTAAGCCTCCCCCGGCCGGCCCTTTAGATTAATTAGGTTTTTATTAGTTCGGTTTTTAGTTCGGTTTTTAATTAGGTTTTCAGTTAGGTTTTAGTTAGGTTTTTAATTAGGTTTTTAGTTAGGTTTTTAGTTAGGTTTTTAATTAGATTTTAGTTAGGTTTTAGTAATTGTAAAAATGTTTATTTATTTAAAAATAATTTAAAAAAGGATTAAAATTTGGAAAAATCATAACTAATTCATTTTAAATCTGAAAAATGTGTATAATATATCAAAATGTTCAGAAAAATGAGCTCTACCATTTAAAAATGTAAGCATTCATATTCATGCAACTTTTGAACCTTACTTTACATAGAGGAACACCGACACCCCCTAAGTACCATAGGTTCGATTGTTTGTCCACCTAGGGCATTCCAAACTGATTTAGAAAATAAGTGCATAGTGTTTTGCATTATTTGCATTATAGTAACTAGAAAATAAGTGCATACTATGGATCCAACAGAGCAAGATACTCGTGCATAGTGTCATATCATTATCGATGCCATGTGTTGATTGTGTAACTTGCAGATACTATGGATCCAACACATCAGGAAAACATCCTCCAAGGGATGATCTGTGAAAATGAAGATATCGATATCGATGTCACGAGTGAGTTTCTGAACGATTCCGGTTAGGGAGATGAGTCTCTCAACCGAGGAGACGGCTCCGGTAAGGTAGAAGCCGAAGCCTGGGACAGGGGAGAAGCCGATAAGGAAGAAGGCGACGGCTCTGGCGGAACCTAAAATCTCGCAAACACCGGCGAGGTGTATATATGTATTTTTGTAATTAAAATGTTGCTGTCTATATATATACATGCATATATTAACACTCTTTCTTCTTTTAGCCCTCCGGATCGAGAACTTCTTCCGTAAGAACGAAACGAGGCCCAACAAAAAAGTTGGATGACACTGTGAGGTATATGATCGACGTGGTCGGTGTAGATGGCGAACTGCAAGCTCCCGTCGATGTCGCAAGAAAATTTGTCAAGCAATGCGGAGTTCTTGTGAGGGACTACATCCCGATCACCGTTCAAGAATGGAATCGGCCAAGCGGCGGTGGAGTCCCGTATGTCGGCGACAACGCCAAAGATAAGCTTTTTGACAAGCTTATGACTAATTTCCTCCTGCCGGTGCCAGATGTGACTCCAGATGAGGAGGAGAGAGCAAGAAGGGAGCTTGTGCAAAGAGTCAAGAAGTTTGCTCTCAGCAAGATGGCCGATGCATTCAAGAACTTGAAGAAGAAACTGTACAATAACTTTGTTAAGGTAGAGAAGACTCCGAATTCCAATGAAGCTGGCTATGCTAAGTTAAGACACAAGTGGGAGGATTTTGTGAAGTACAAGACATCGGAGAAAGCTAAGGAAAGGTCTAGAATAAATACGGAGAACACTGCTAAGAAACTGTACTATCATAACATGGGGCCTGCTGGGTACGCCGATTGCATGCCTAAGTGGGATGCACTTGAGGTCAATTACATAGCTGCCGGGATCAGACCAGAGCCCGCAACATGGACACCACGGGCGAGAAACTGGTTTTACGGCCATGGGGGCATGTTGGACAAAGAAGGGAGGGCAATATATAATCAGAAACACAAAGATGATCCCCTACTGCCCATCGACGATATTAGAAATTCAGTAGATGATGTTGCAGCGGGACGGTTCGTTCCCGATAGAGAGAACGACGAGCTCACACGGGCCCTTAAAAATCCTGAACACGACGGACGAGCACGAGGCACACCAGGCTCCAAGCCGTGGAAGGTGGCCTTCCCCCTGAAAATGAAGAGATATCCCGATAAAAGCCATCAGAGGAGAAAGGAAAGGGAGGCAGCTGAGAAAGCGGCCGCTGCAGACCGGCTGCGTAATGTAGAAGAAGCATTAAAGCGGCACCAGGATCAACTCGACAGACTTAGCCAGCAAGGTACTAGCGGCCAATCTCAGTGGCACATGGTAGAAGCTGCATTCGAGGGTACCGGCGCCCCATCGAATAAGAAAAGCAGCGTCGCTTCCACGCAGCTCCATGATGTTGATGATGATGCACCGACGACATCTCCTCCTAAACGCTACCCAGTGGATGATATCACAGAGACAACAGCTTGTGAGCTAAAGGTGCAGGTTATGAACTTAAGGGTGATGGCGGCGTTCGGCATGGCAGTACCAATTGCGCCTAACCCAACTTGGCATTGCATACCGGTTCCAAAAGGGTACGCTGTCGTCACGGTGGATGAGGTGAAGGAAGATTTTGAGGAGCTGAAGCTAGACCACCCTGCAGGGGAAGATATGGAGCTGACTCAACTAGGAGAAGCCAAAGAGGGACTATTATATGGCTAAAGGAGCGCATCATGCTTCTAAATTATGTGCCGCCAAGGCCACCCACTCCTCAGAGCAGCAATCCACCTTCGCCGCCACCTCACCATTCTCCAGCGCAACCGTCGCCTTCACCGCCTCACCACTCAGCGCAACCGTCTCTATCGCCGCCTCAGCCGTCTCCGTCCCCTGAGCCTCAGAGACAGAAGCGGAAGTATACTAAGGGGGGCAGCACCAGCAGCAGCAGCAAGAGCACGTTCCGATCACCGAAACGTAAGCTATCGCCCCTCCCAAGAGTACCTCATCAGAATATGAAGAAGCTACCTTGCGAGAAGACAGATGAGGAAACTGATGCGGCCGCAGCTGCCCATTATGAAAAGTGGAAGGTTGACATGGCTAACAAGAAAAAGCCGATAGAGGCATTTTTCCTGGTCACCGCAGAATATAAAGCCAAAGCAGCCGCGCTTAAGATTCAGCTTTACCAACCCATAGCGCTCACATCAGACTATAATCGCTCTATTACCAAGTCGGCTGAGGCAAAAGAGCGGAGAGTCGGAAAAGAAGTTGCCCAACTAGGACAACAGAAAAATCAATCGATCGAACCGCTCAAAGTGTACGATACCAATGAGTGGATGATCCAGGAGGGACATGATCCGAACATTGATCCGGAGTTTGTTCGACTGTACGAACAAAAAGCCCAATTAGATGGACTGTCTATGACTGAGTACATGAGCCGTATGCATGAGTTCGAGGGGTACCAAGAAACAGCATACGTGTATCAGTACGGGGCTCCTCTCGTCAAACCCGAGTTAGTCAAAGATCTACCAACAAAAATACGAAGATTGCATAACTGGTACATCCAAGCCTGTGCTGATTCCAAAAACTGGATCTATGCTGCAAATAAACACCACCATTACGGTCATGGAGATGGCTTCATACTGATTGAATTTCTAGAATTATTTTAGTTTTACCAACAAGACGCCCTCGACAAAGCTATCGTTAGTGCCTATTGTTTGTAAATATTATTAATTTCTGTAATTAAGTCTTTCTAGCTCAGCTCATTCGTTGCTTGTATAATCTTACTAATCACTATACTAATTATATATGTAGAATGAAGATTCAAGAATGCAACAAAGGACAAATCTATGACATTGGGTTTGTTGACTGTAATTTCGTTCATGAAGTTACTCTAAAAACAAATCCCAAAGAGACAGAGGATAACTTGTTCCAAGCGTTGAAGTATTTCAGCAACAGAAGGGAAATACTATTTCCTTACAACGCTGGGTGAGTGTTACTGTCTTATACACATTCTATTTTCGCTTACTCAATGTTAAGCGTATAATTGACTCGTGTTATATTTTGTTAGTGTGTCAAGCTTCCACTATATTCTGTTAATCATTGTTGTTGACACCGGAGTAGTAAAAGTCCTGGACTCGAAACACACACCATTAGAAAAGTGGGCGGACATGTAGGAATGCCTCCAGAAGGCTTGGAAACGGTTCACTGCCAAAACTAGGGGTGTTTGGAAGCCAGAGCTTACATTTCAACTATTGACTGTAAGTACTACTGGCTAGATCCATGCATCTCTTTGATTCTAGTTTCAATACCACCATTATCATGCTTGATTATTATTTTGATTGAACTCCGTTCTCGTAAAGTGCTTGAGGCAGGAAGCCGGAAATAACTTATGTGGATACTATGTCTGCGAGTTCATTCGCCAGACGACCAAAGAGAAGGGGGCTAGACCGGAACATCAAAAAAATTGAAGTACGATAAACAATAATCACAACTTTATTTTATTACCACCAATTGTGTTTAGTTTCATTCATATATATTGATCCCCTTCTTTATATTAGATCGAACGGATGCGGGACGGTCTTCTATCACAAGAACGCGTGCAAGCAATTTAATAGGAAATTGCCGGATTCTTGTTAGAACAAGTCATAGATCCAAAAGGAGAATACTATTACCCACTTCATTTAGAAGGGTGAAGTGTATAAAAGTAAATGTAAATTAGATCAAATTCGTGTGAGAGTATCGTTTGTAATTATAATATGTTTCGACCAAGAAAATGGATGAGACGGTGTATATATTTGTGATCATGCATGATGTGTAATATATATATCATGGTTTCATTATTGCTATATATATGTAGTACCATTAAATTGATAAAAAAATCCTGCCGCGGCAGAAAAATAGCCCGAAAATCCTGTCGCGGCACAAAACCCTGCCGCGACAGAAAAATAGCCCGAAAATCCTGCCGCGGCACAAAACCCTGCAGCGGCACAGAGACCAACGATCCCGGTTCGTGCCAAGAACCGGGACCAATGATCCACCCCCGCCCGTCTCTGGCGCTGCCACGTGGGGACCCATTGGTCCCGGTTTTTTCCACGAATCGGGACCAATGATCCACCCCCCCCCCCCCCCCCCCCCGTCGCTCGCTCGCCCACGTGGAGACCGAACCGGGACTAGCATTAGTCCCGAGTGATTGGTTCCGGTTCGGGAACCGGGACCAATGGCCCTTATGAACCGGGACTAGAGGCCCTTTTTCCACTAGTGCTCTTTGTGCAAATTAGGTATGGCATGTTGTACTTGTATGGATTATCTTTAGGTATGAGGTGTGTCTCATAGTAGTTGATTTAGAGAAGGACATAACTAAGAGGCTGGGCAAAATAAATCTTTGGAAGTGAATGTAGAGAAACCCATATGAATTTTCTAATCATAGTATAATTCAAACAATCTCTATAGGAAAAACTACAATGGTTTGAAATCATTATTTTTGTGAAAACCCTTTGAATTAAAGAGACTATAATATCATTTTTAGGAATGTAAGAAAATATTAAAGGTACTATGACTAGATTATTTAATATGATTTGTTTTGGTTGGAACTTTAGTTTTTATATGTAATTTTGATATGCACCTATGTTGATTATCTTGCCGGGACGCGGCTAATATGCTCTGGGGTGCATATGCTCCCTTTTTTCGATTTTTATTTTCAACAAATTTTGGAATGTCAAAAAATTTCAGAAAAACATATTTGTGGTGTACATCTCCACATTTTAGATTCACATAAAGTCGTTTCACGAAAAATTGACATTTTGTGTGGTTTGTGTAAAAAACACAAAATTCGATGGTATAATAAAGCTCTCTATGACACATGTTTTTGTATTTTTTACACGGTCCACAAAACATATCGATTTTTCGTGAAACCGCGTGTGAGGACATCGAATGTGCAGATACACGCGCAATTTTTTTTTCAATTTTTCTAACAATTTGAAATATGTGTTTTTACAGAGTCTATGAAAAGTTAGGAATGACCAAATCTTTAACACCCTTGGTTGGATGTCAAACAGGCCTGGAGGCTCATCCTTTGTTCGATCAAACATTGGAGACTTCTCTTCAAGGACCATATGCTGGAGATGACGGAGAGGTTCTATCTGTTTGTTGTGGAGAAATATTGCTCCGTCCCGATGTTAAGTACCCGAGAAGAAACTTTGGTGTCGTGTCTGATAACATGTCGAGATCCCCCGGAGCTAAAAAGATTGTTGAGCCTGGTATTTGGGGGACCCCAACGACGGTGTTGGGCGAGCTCCATTCGCTTATGAAATATGAGATGGTGTCTAATGCACTGATAGCTCCTTGTAATGCCCTTAGTAGGAAATCTCTTTGTTTAGCCTTTTTCATTTGCTCTTTCCTGCTCTTTAGTGTTCTTCCCCCTCTGCAGTCCTTCTCTATTGTCTGACCGAAGGCCTTTTTTCAAAAGAGAAGAACTCGTCGGTGACGCAGTCGAGGCAGTCGTAGAGGGGTCGATACCGAACAAGACGTTGTTAAAGCCGATGAAGACGAGGCGTCGATCTGAGCTTGCCAGACTCGAGAACGCGTCGGGATGAAGACACTCCCGGTGTTGCCAGTACTAGGCGTGCGAGGGGCAGCGACCATCATAAACTTGTTGCAATGTCAGAGAGACTAGAAGAGGAGGCCTCCAGAGCGGTTACGAGGCGTAGAGCGACGAAGGGAGAGATTCCGATGCTATCCACGATTATCGGAGTAGAGTTGCAGGTGATGTAGTCGGGGACGAGGCGATGACACTGGCGGCGAAGTTGTAGTGGACGAAGATATAGAGGGCGGCGAAAATAGCAGTGACCTGGGATGGTCATGTTGGATGCCTAGAGTGGCGATGGTGTAGTCGGTGGGACCTGCGGCCGCATGAGATCGCCCTGCAGGTTACCTTGTAAAGTGTGGCGGCGGTGCTCGAAGAAGGCGAGGAAGAACCCGATGGTGTGACGAAGACCATGCGCAAACAACGGTGATCCACGCTGTAGGAGATGGCGATGGAAACCGAGAATGCCAGTGTGTAGGGACGGCGAAGTAGACTGCGTGCAGTGATGCTATGACCCGAGGGGGCGGCATAGCTACATGGTGCAACTCGGTGTAGCAGCTGGGAGACCACCAGCGACGTACACGCCAAGGAAGGCGCCTTGGAAACCGGTAGCATGGACCAAAGGCGGCGGCGCTGCGGCCCAAAGGGGCGACACAACGGCAACCCCTAGCTCGATCGGTGGTAGGCGCATGCTCGGGATCGGTTGGTCAGACCGATAGTACGCCGTATGCGCCATGGCATGGATGACACGTAGATTAGAGTCGATGGCGGCTTTGTTGGTGAAGTCCCGGACGATGACGACGAAGACGATCCGAGGGAGGCAGGTGCGACAGCGGAGAGGGCAGGTGCAAGGACGCGGTGTAGATCGTCGATGCCGATGGTCGGAGTAGAGGCGCGGCGATGACATCAGCGGTGGCGACTCAATCCGTTCTAAGATCGGTAAACCAAAAAATGAAAACTGATCAAGAGATCAGAAAAAAGACTTACAAGGTAGCCGATCACGAATCAGCGGACGAACCCTGTGTATGGGTTGCGCGGCCCCCGATGGAGATCATGAAGATCGACCTTCCCGGGGGCGGCGCAACGGAAGCGTGTTGGTCAGCTAGCGCGGCGCCATAGGAGGGGGTAGCACAAGGCTGGGGAGAGGCGGCGACGACGATGGCTCTAGGGTAGGATCGAATTTAGGGTTGATACCATGTAGGACGATAGAGAGGGATTGACCGAATATGTTTGATGTATTATTGAGTCTCATGGGCGAGTATATATATATATAGCATACAAGGGATCATCTTAGAGTACAAGACAAGTTAGGATAGAATCCTAACTATCGTAAACTACCATAACAACCGTGTGCCTACAATACTCTAACAACATTCATTTCACAGAGCTAAAATGTCTTATATATTTGAACGGAGGGAGTACTATTTCTTTGGTACTTTATCATTTTTGCTTAAGCTACATTAGGTATGCCAGAAACACACATACATACACGTGGCCTCTACATGCAAATAATTATTTTGATTTTACTATTTTTCTGATTTTTCGAAGGGGCCTGGATCACGAGGGCCTCCTTCCCACTGCGTATTATCGAATTACTTATAGTATATGTTTCTTTAATAAATACGGTACAATTTTAGACGCTCACAACACGTTAGTGCATCTAACCATATGAATGCGCGCACACACCCTACGAGGACTTTTGGAAGATTGAGCCGGCGAATCGAGTCTTTAGACTGATGAAATCACCACGGACGCTTTGCTTTCGACGGCAATGTTGTTTTCCGATAAAAGAATATTTCGTCTTTTATGCAACACGAATGTCCGAACGTGAGGTTTGAACCCGGCAGGCTAGAATGCATACAAAACCTTCACTATATGTCCGTATATTGTGCCCCGCGGTGCTTTTCCAACCGTATAGCAAAATTATGTTTTTTTTACCGACAGGAGTACCGATCATGCCATTCACGGGCCGGCCTGAAATTTAGGACGCTACCAAAAACCAAGCACGCACTTGTAAAGCCCTGCATACAAATCAATTAGGGGAAGGCAAGAAAGCGGCCCACGTAGGGTCAGGTGTATCTCCACGGCGAATCGACTGGAAATGACGGAGGAATAAAACGTGCAGCTCCATCCCGTCTCGTCCCCGCTGCCGCTTGGACGGTCCAGCGTGTCTGAATTCCGAGCGAAAGGGAAAAGCGTCGGGAAAACGGCAGCGAACAGGCTACCCTCCCTTCTAGCTAGGCTCGACCAGCGACATCCTACGTGAACCATCCGTCCGGTCCCCGTCACCTGCAGTGAGGACCAATTCACCTCGTCACAACATCGACCACCCTGACGATCTCTCGTTCACGGGCACCGCGGTGGCGCATGCAGAGTTGACCCTGCCTGCCTGCCTGCCTGGCTGGGGGCTGCAGTTTCTTGGCTTAGGTGGCCAGTCTACAATTCCGGCCGACTGAATTGCCATTCAGGCCACGCTTTGTCGTCCCATCTGGAGCACGCCCATATGTCACGCACCGGCAAGGCTATACTAACAAGCTATCTAGCGGAAGGATAAGGGCTTTGCTATCTTTATGCTACGGACTACGTGCGCCGATCGCCAGGTGGGTTCACGTCCAAAACACTTGTATGTAGACCCGTTGGCATGCATGCATGCATGCGCGGCATGTCTCGCCGCTTATTACACCTAGCGTCAGCCCAGTTGTTGCCTGCGGTGCGCATGCATTTCAAACTGCGGGGTTTATTAGTTCAAAAGGGAGCATACGTAGTAGCAGACCGATCGAATTATTAGGGCGGCAGATGCCTTATCTGGTATGGTAAGGGGATGGGTAGGCTAAACAGCACAGATCCACAGACTGCTAATCTCGGCCGACTGGGACCACCCCGTCCCGTATAAGCTGGGAACCTGGGAGAATCCAGCGTATAAGCTGTTGGGTTGCTCCCACTGCACTCAATTTTCCTCCCTTTGTAATTAGTAATTTATCCCTACTTAGCAAAGAGATTTGTCTCACATAGAGCACTTTTATCCCCTCTAAAATTTCCTTCTGAATCCGCTCCTTCGTTGTCCCTCCTGCGCCGCGGCCCACGGAGATTTTTTTTTTGAACGAGGATAGGCCCCGAAGGACCTAGATGCTGCGATTAGTCAAAGCGATGGGTACATCTTACAAAAAGGCCAGAAAAGAAAATAAAATTACAAACAAGCCCCTCAAAATTGCACGTAGCACCCTGCAGGAATGCATCAAACGCGATCGAGTCCCTGCACACCGCAACGAGCTCGCCTCCTTCCACGACCGCTGGCGCCGGCACCGGGGACGAACCACTTGGGCCAGCAACGACGTTGGGTGTCGCGAGGAGGGAGAAGATCAGGCCGCCGGAGGCGGTTAAACAGCTCAGGCACAGAGACCTCTCGGGCTCGGCGAGGCCATCCTCTTGGCCAGAGATAGCGGGTGACATATTGCTTCCGCTTGGAGATTGCAGGAGAAGTCGCAGCATTGCCGCCTGGGAACACCAGGCAGCCCCATCCTTCGCCAGCATCCACAGGTTCCGAATCCCCATCCATCCTTCCCTCGCCGCCACGACAGGCTGAGATCTGGGCAGAGAACTCGTCATTGTTGACACCACGAAGAAGATGCCGAGCTTTATAGTCGAGCCGCCTAAGCCACTCCTCACGCCGATAGCTGCATCCACTACAGCACCAGGAAAGAGGAAGCCCGGCGACCTCTAGGCGCCGCTCGACAACGTCTGAGAGTAGCTCAGAGACGCATGATGCCGCTGTAGCCCACTCCCCCGCGCCTCCACGGCCGGCCAGAGAGGGCCCCAGATCTAGCTGCTTCAGCCAAGCATCAGCATCAGGCGCAGCCTTATTAAGAAGCACAGAGGTTACCGCCGCCGTCTCCCACCCACCATGGACGAGGAGGAGCTCGACGAGCAACCCAACGAAGCAGGGGATCTGGCTGCTCAGATCCCTAGCCCTGACACCGAACACAGGTATAAAGCCCAAACCTAGCACGAAGCCAACACTACTACGACTACTACTGTACAACGGTCGGCATCTCCCTCCCCAACCACTCCAGCCGGAGCCGGAGAAGAAGGGGAGGGGAGCCGGCGACCCTGTGGCGACTCTCAAGGAAAGAGGGGCGGTGGAGAGGAGAGGGGGAGAGGAGAGAGCGCCCGCCTGTCATTGGTCATGCCCACGAAGATTGTTGCCTTCCATTTCTCGACGCGGGACCGAATCCAAATCGGGATATCTGGTGGGCCTATGACAGCACCACCCCGTACGTATTTGATACGAGTATTCAAACGGAGCATACAGCAGCTACTTGGTGCTGTGACAAAATTGAAATATTCCATGGATTTCCATGTCTCATCTTGGCGCCCGGACCACCGCCTCACAAGTTCTGTCGCAATCGTTTTTTTTTTACTCCCCGACCCATATTAGTTGACTCGAATTTGTCTAGATTCGGATGTATCTAGACATGTTTTAGTATTAGGTACGTCCGAATCTAAATAAATCCAAGTCAACTAATATGGATCGGAGGGAGTACTAGAAAGGGACCGAAGACCCCAGAAGCTGCATTAATAAACATGTGACGGTGGGTACATTTTACAGAGAAACCCTTGAAATAGGGGAATAGCAAAAGCAGTACCACGAAATATGCAAAGAAGACCCTAAAAATAAATGGGGAAACGCGATCAGGTCCTTGTGGGCAGAAAAGCGATCAAGTTCTGTCGCGATCGGTTGGATGTCTCTTTGGCGGTGAACGCGATTTCTCACGGAGAGTATAGCTGGTATTTCGCCGGCATGCAAATAAAAACGGTAGCCTTTGTCCAACAAAAAAAAAGCATGCGATTGACCGGGAGTAACAATAGCGTTAGATTATTTCGGTTCAAACTTCTATTCATGTCATTCCAATTCTTTTCAACCGTGAGATGGATACCAAAAAGGACACACGACGACATCGCAATGGAGCTCTGCTATCCTCTGAGGGGTCCCACTACGGGCAAGGGCAACCGCGTGGATGGGTGCCGCACGGGCCGTCGTACCCAGCGTCGTCGACGGTGGTGCGCGCACAATCGGCCCGCAGTCAGCGTACGCGGGTAGTATCGCCTTCTGTGAGAGTCCTTCAAGGCGCGACACGCCTCCGCACCCGTCGGGTAGCGGGACCCGCCCAAAGCCGACGTGGCGCCATGAGCACATGCTGGCCACGGACTCTCGCGGTCATGGAACCCATCGATAGCCGACCTGGCGCCGTGAGCCTATGCCGGCCGCGAACTGTGGCAGCCATGGGGCTTGCCAATGGCCGACTTGGCACTATAAACCCATGTCGCCCATGGTTTCTCGCGGGCGTGGGGCCCACGAGAGCTGACGACGCAGTGAGGCAATGTCGGCCATTGTTTATCGCGGCCGTGGGGTCTGATCAGAGCCGACGCGACATCCTACACTTTAGTCGCATGCGGGTTCTCGTGCCGGAGAGCCGAGCTTGCAGCTGAGGTGGCATCGAAAAGCATGGGCTGACGCGTATTCTCGTGGCTGAGGGACGACCTAGCAGCGTAGACTCTAGGCGACAGCATATTCTCTCGGCTAATAGCATTGCTGGTAGCGTATACTCTAGTTGGACGCGGGTTCGCGCGGCGAGGCAGTTTAGTAGGTCCTAGGTGCGTGGAACCTCGGCGCCAGAACCCACGCTTAGCCTATAAAAGATCAATTCGTCTTCGGGGTTTCTCGCAGCACATTAGCTGGTTCGGCTTACCTTCTCTACACGTCATCTTAGAAGAGACACAACAGGCCACCCCGAACGACGGCTTGCTGTATCCGACGCGTTCGGGGTGGTGGCTTGGTGCTCTGTAGTACGACGGGCAGCAGAAGCGTATGTTCGTTCCTTTATACGTACCCGTAGCGATAGCTAACACACTACACCTCGGTTGTGCGTGATCCTGCGACGGCGCCGACGTTAGGCTGGACGCGCTTCTATGGGTACTTGCCAGTGACATGTCCTCTCGCTGATTCTTTGTCGCGGTGTCGCTCGTACGCCATTTCTTTGCGACAACAGAATATGCCGCTCTCTCGAAGATAGAAGACGATGTCCCGGGCGGCATGGCCGAATCTTTCTCACTCTCATCATCGCGTACTTGTTGCGACGAAGAGTGTGATGAAGAGTCGTTTATGATGTCCTAGGCTTGTGACGACATCGGGGGGCTTTCACTGCTACCACGTTAGGGGCATTTGTATATGTATATTAGAAACATATCTAGGACGTGCATATTTAGAATGTAGATTTTAGATGTAGACGTTTTTCTTTTGTTTCTTTGTTTCGATCCACAATTGTAACTTTTTGTTCACTATCGAGAAGACATGCATTTTTTTATTCTAGCATGAGTTTGTGTGCTCGTCCAGATATGAGTTTCTCTTCTCTTTGTTTCGATGTACTGTTGTAACTTTGTTGTTCGCTATCGAGAGTAAATGCAAGTTTATCGTCTAACACGTCTTTGTGTTCTCATCCATGTATGATAACGAATGTATTGTCTTCTATGTTTGTCTTTTTTGACTTTTTCTCTCTGCTTATCTTGTGTATGATCTTCACATCGTCTTGATTCTTTGCATCATCTTGGTGTGACCGTCGTTCGGTCACTTACTCTTTTGCGTACGAGTTAAGTCTTCCTGTAGGCTTTTGTAGTTGTATCTTAGAGCCCTCTCTAGGAGGCGCATATTTAGAATGTTGTCTTCAGATGAATATAGACTTTAGTTGTAGGTGTTTTTCTTTTGTTTATTTGTTTTGATCTACAATTGTAATTTTCTGTTCGCGTGTGCTCACGCAGATATAAGTTCCTCTCTCTTTATTTCGATATATTGTTGTAACTTTTCTTTTTGCTACCGTGAGTAAATGCAAGTTTATCGTTTAACATGTCTTTTTGTTCTCATCCATGTATAATAACAAATGTATTGTCTTAATGTATTTTTTTTACATTTTTCTCTCTGCTTATTTTGCGTACGATCTTCACATCGTATCGGTTTGACCACCGTTTGGTCACTTACTCTTTTGCGCGCGAGTTCATCGTATATTTTGTGTACGACTGTTATCTTTATAGCGTTCAATGTCCTCATCTACTTTTTTTTACTTTCGAACGTCATGACCAGGTCGCCAGATGTTCATCGAACGACTTTGCTTATAATGCAGCAACTGTTGGAGATATGACCAAGAGGCAATAATAAAAGTGATTATTATTATATCTTTGTGTTTATGATGAATGTTTACATCCCATGCTATAATTGTATTATTAGGAAACACTAATACATGTGTGTTTTGTAAACATGTAAGAGTCCCTAGTAAGCCTCTTGTTGAACTAGCTTGTTGATTAATTGATGATCATGGTTTCCTGATCATGGACATTAGGATGTGATTAATAACAAGGTTATATCATTAGGAGAATGATGTAATGGAACACACACACCCATAATAAGCGTAGCATAAGATCAAGTCATTAAGTTCGTATTGCTGTAAGCTTTTAAATGCATAGTAACCTAATCCTTCGACCATGAGGTTATGTTAATCACCATCACCGGATGGATACTTTGATGACATCAAACGCCGCTTCGTAACTGGGTGGTTATAAAAGTGTCATTGGGTATTCTGAAAGTATGTGTTGAAGCGCATGAACCAAGATTGGGATTTGTCCATCCATATGACGGATAGATATGCTATGGGCCCTCTCGGTGGAATGTCATCTAGTTAGCTTGCAAGCATGTGACTAGGTCACAAGGGATGACATATCACGGAACGAGTAAAGAGTACTTATCAGTAACGAGGTAGAACTAGGTATGGAGATACCGACGATCAAACCTCGGATAAGTATAGTATCGCAAGACAAAGGGAATTGGTTTCGTATGTAAGTGGTTCAATCGATCGCGAAGTCATCGTTGAGTATGTGGGAGCCATTATGGATCTCCAGGTCCCGCTGATGGTTATTGATTGGAGATGTGTCTCTATCATGTCTACATATTCACGAACCGTAGGGTGACACACTTAAGGTTCGAAGTTGTTTTTAAGTAGATATGGAATGTGCGTTGGAGACTGAATGTTGTTCGGAGTCTCGGATTGGATTCGAGACATCACGAGGAGATCCGGAGTGGTCCGGAGAATAAGATTCATATATAGGGGATCATTTTCTGAGTTAGGAAGTGTTCCGAAGTGTTTGTATGAGGATTCTAGAAGGTTTCGGAATGTTCCGGAAGGTTCTAGAAGATATCTTGGAGTTTGCTTGAAAATCAAGATAGGGATCAAGGAGTCCTGGTGGGTCAAGACTAGGAGTCGTGGGGGAGGAGGACTCCTCCCCCCACCTCCAATCCGCCGGCCTACAAGGGAGGGGAGTCCTACAAGGACTCCCCCTCCCTAGGCGCCTCCCTTCTTTAAATAGAGGGGCAGGGGCGCCCCCTCCTCCCCTGCTCTCATAACTCCTAATCTCTACCGCCTCTCTCCTCCACCTTTCTTCTGCACAGGCATAGGCGAAGCCCTGCAGAATTCTCTACTCCACCACCACCACCACGCCGTCGTGCTGCTGGGATTCCGTGGAGAAGATCTACTACCTCTGTTGCTCGCTGGAACGGGGAGAGGAAGGTCTGCTTCGACTCCGCACGTGTGACCGACTGCGGAAGCGCTGCCGAATCGCGGCGCCGGAAGGATCGTCCACTTGACCGACTGCGGAAGCGCTGCTGGAACGCGACACCGGAAGGATCGTCCACACGATCTTGAGATCGGCAAGTGATCGACTACATCAACCACGAGATCTAATCTCGTTAACGCTTTCAGATCTACGAGGGTTAGTTCCTATCTATCTCGTTGCTCATGTCTAATAGATTAGATCTTGGCTTTTATCTAGATTAGATCTGGGTTTTGTTCGTTCTTGCGGTAGAAAATTTTTGTTTTCCATGCTACGAACCCTTCAGTGGTATCAGAGCCATATGTATGCGTAGATCTGTTGCACGAGTAGAACTAAATGTTTTTGTGGGTGTTGATGCTTTTGTTGTCGGTGTCTTAGCGTGTACTTTGCATCTTGCGGCATGGTGGGATAAAGAGGCTCGGGCTAACATTACATGTCATCGCACATGAGACTTGCTCCACGCTTGACGTGCAACTTGCTTTGCACAAGTGGCTTTGCGGGTGTCTGTCTCTCCCACCATAGTTAAGATTCAATTTACAATGAGCATCTTGACAACACTTGTATCAACGTTGTGGTCCTTGTTCGTAGGTAAGATCGGTCTTATGCGAAAGCCCCAAACCACGTAAAACATGCAAAGAAAATTAGAGGCGTCTAACTTGTTTTTGCAGGGGTTTTGTGATGTGATATGGCCAACATGTAATTGTGATTGTATTTGATGTATGCAATGATCCTTGTTGTAATATGGCAACCGGCAGGAGCCTAATGGTTGTCTTTAATTCTGTTAAGACCTGCGTGTCTATTCATCTTGTAATAGCTTTATTCCAAGTAGTTGTAATAGTTGCTGGTGATGATGGACAACCATGAAGCGGCGCCACTGACCTTGACGCAATGCTGGTGATGATGGAGATCATGTTCGTGCTTTGGAGATGGAGATCAAAGGCGCAAGAAGAAAAGGCCATATCATATCACACTAATTATGAATTGCCTGTGATGTTAATCCTTTATGCATCTTGTATTGCTTAGATCACGACGGTAGCATTATAAGATGATCCCTCTCACTAAATATCAAGTAATAAAGTGTTCACCCTTAGTTGGCACTGTTGCTAAGACTCGTCGTTTCGAAGTATCTCGTGATGATCGGATGTGATAGATTCTACGTGTGCATACAACGGGTGCAAGCCAGATTTGCACATGCGGAAACTAAGGTTGTCTTGATGAGCCTAGCATGTACAGACATGGTCTCGGAACACGGAATATCGAAAGGTAGAGCATGAGTCATATAATTGATATGATGAACATGAAGATTGTTCGCCGATGAAACTACATCTTCTCTCGTAAAGATCGGACTTGGTGTAGTGGACTTGGTTCGTGTAATCACTAAGACAATGTGAGGGATGTTGTTTTGAGTGGGAGTTCACCTAGTTAGTTTAATAATTAAATTTGAACTCAATTTGTCATAAACTTAGTCTAAACTACTTGCAAATTGTTGTAGATTATGGCGACCCCCTCCATCAATTTCAATGCGTTCCTAGAGAAAGAAAAACTTAAGAACAATGGAAGCAATTTCACGGACTGGTTTCGTGGACTAAAGATCGTCCTCAAGGCTGGTCAGTTGGCCTATGTGCTCGATGCACCGCTAGGTGACCCACCTGCAGATAATGCCACCGATGAAGAAAAGAATGTTTTCGCCACTCGGAAGAATCATTACTCCACAGTTCAGTGTGCCATCCTGTACGGTTTAGAAGCGGAGCTCCAACAGTGTTTTGAGCACCACGACCCGTTCGAGATCATTAAGGAGCTCAGGCTAATTTTTGAGACTCGCGCGGCCATGGAGAGTTATGAGGCCTCCGAGAAATTCTTTAATTGTAGGATGGAAGAGGGAAGCTCCGTTAGCGAGCACGTGCTCACTATGTCTGGGTACGCTAAGAAGCTCCAAGAGTTGGGAATATCGATTCCTAATGAATTGGGGATTCACCATCTCCTTCAATCACTGCCACCAAGTTACAAGAACTTTGTGATGAACTACAACATGCACTGCATGAACAAGACGTTGCCTGAACTGTCGTCCATGCTGAAAACTGCTGAAGTGGAGATCAAGAAGGAGCAACAAGTGTTGATGGTCAATAAGACCACCAATTTCAAGAAACAGGGCAAGCCTAAGAACAAGGGCAACTTCAAGAAGGACGGCAAGAAAGCTGCCGCACCTGCTAAGAAGCCCAAGGCTGGTCCTAATCCTGAAACTGAGTGCTTCTACTGCAAGGGTGCTGGTCACTAGAAGCGTAACTGCCCCAAGTACCTGGCGGATCTGAAGAACGGCAACATCAAGAAGAAAGGTATATTTGATATATGTGTTATAGATGTGTATCTTACTAGTAATCGTAGTAGTGCCTGGGTATTTGATACTGGTTCGGTTGCTCATATTTGTAACTCGAAACAGGAGCTGCGGAATAAACGAAGACTGGCAAGAGACGAGGTGACGATGCGCGTTGGAAATGGCTCCAAGGTTGATGTGATCGCCGTCGGCACGCTCCCTTTACATCTACCTTCGGGATTAGTTTTAAATTTAAATAATTGTTATTTGGTGCCTGCGTTAAGCATGGACATTATATCTGGATCCTGTTTATTGCGAGACGGTTACTCTTTTAAGTCCGAGAATAAAGGTTGTTCGATTTATATGAGTATTATCTTTTATGGTAATGCACCTGAGATGAATGGTTTATTCTTACTGAATCTCGATAGTAGTGATACACATGTTCACAACATAGATGCTAAACGAATAAAATTGAATGATAATTCTACATACATGTGGCACTGTCGTCTTGGTCACATTGGAGTGAAGCGTATGAAGAAACTCCATTCTGATGGACTTCTTGAATCACTTGATTTTGAATCACTTGAAAGATGCGAAGCATGTCTAATGGGAAAAATGACTAAGACTCCATTCTCTGGTACAATGGAGCGAGCTACAGACTTATTGGAAATAATACATACCGATGTGTGCGGTCCAATGAGTATAGCATCGTGTGGTGGATATCGTTATGTTCTCACTTTCACGGATGACTTGAGTAGATATGGGTATGTCTACTTCATGAAACATAAGTCCGAAACTTTCGAGAAGTTTAAGGAATTTCAAAGTGAAGTGGAAAATCATCGTAACAAGAAGATTAAGTTTCTGCGTTCTGACCGCGGAGGTGAATATCTGAGTTATGAGTTTGGCATGCATTTAAAGAAATGTGGAATTCTTTCGCAGTTGACACCGCCGGGAACACCACAGCGTAATGGTGTGTCCGAACGTCGTAATCGAACTCTCTTAGATATGGTTCGGTCTATGATGTCTCTTACAGATTTACCATTATCATTTTGGGGCTATGCATTAGAGACAGCCGCATTCACTTTAAATAGGGCACCATCTAAATCCGTTGAAACAACACCGTACGAATTGTGGTTTGGTAAGAAACCTAAGTTGTCGTTCCTTAAAGTTTGGGGTTGCGAAGCATATGTAAAGAAGTTACAACCTGATAAGCTAGAACCCAAGGCGGAGAAATGCGTCTTCATAGGATACCCTAAAAAAACAATTGGGTATACCTTCTATCATAGATCCGAAGGCAAAGTTTTCGTTGCAAAGAATGGATCCTTTCTTGAGAAGGAGTTTCTCTCAAAAGAGGTGACTGGAAGGAAAGTAGAACTCAATGAGGTTATTGAACCTTCTCTCGGAATTGAGAGTAGCGCAGCACCAGAAGATGTTTTTGTGCCGCCTGCACCAATTGGAGAGGAAGCTAATGATAATGATCATGAAACTTCAAATGAAGTTACTACTGAACCTCGCAGGTCAACGAGGGTTCGTACCACTCCTGATTGGTATGACTCTGCCTTGAACGTCATGTTAGTGGACAACGCTGATGACCCTGCGACGTATGAAGAAGCTATGATGAGCCCAGATTCCGACAAATGGCTAGAAGCCATGAAATCCGAAATGGGATCCATGTACGAAAACCAAGTGTGGACTTTGGTGGACTTACCGGATGGCCGTAAGGCTGTCGAGAACAAATGGATTTTCAAGAGAAAAATAGATGCTGATGGTAATGTTACCGTCTATAAAGCTCGACTTGTCGCGAAAGGGTTCCGAAAAATTCAAGGAGTTGACTATGATGAGACTTTCTCACCAGTAGCGAAGCTAAAGTCTGTGAGGATTTTGTTAGCAATTGCTGCACATTTCGATTATGAGATTTGGCAGATGGATGTCAAAACGCCGTTCCTTAATGGTGACATTGAGGAAGAGTTGTATATGGTACAACCAAGGGTTTTGTCGATCCTAAAGATGCTGACAAGGTATGCAAACTTCAGCGCTCCATTTATGGACTGAAGCAAGCATCCCGGTTGGAATCAACGTTTTGATAAAGTAATCAAAAACTTTGGATTTATACAAACTTATGGAGAAGCTTGTATTTACAAGAAAGTGGTGGAATGTCATCTAGTTAGCTTGCAAGCATGTGACTAGGTCAAGGGATGACATATCACGGAACGACTTAAAGAGTAAAGACTTATCATAGTACGAGGTAGAACTAGGTATGGAGATACCGACGATCAACCTCGGATAAGTATAGTATCGCAAGACAAAAGGAATTGGTTTCGTATGTAAGTGGTTCAATCGATCGCGAAGTCATCGTTGAGTATGTGGGAGCCATTATGGATCTCCAGGTCCCGCTGATGGTTATTGATTGGAGATGTGTCTCTATCATGTCTGCATATTCACGAACGTAGGGTGACACACTTAAGGTTCAAAGTTGTTTTAAGTAGATATGGAATATGCGTTGGAGACCGAATGTTATTCGGAGTCTCGGATTGGATTCGGGACATCACGAGGAGATCCGGAATGGTCCGGAGAATAAGATTCATATATAGGGGATCATTTTCTAAGTTAGGAAATGTTCCGGAGTGTTTGTATGAGGATTCTAGAAGGTTTCGGAATATTCCGGAAGGGTCTAGAAGATATCTTGGAGTTTGCTTGAAAATCAAGATAGGGATCAAGGAGTCCTGGTGGGTCAAGATACGGAGTCGTGGGGGAGGAGGACTCCTCCCCCCACCTCCAATCCGCCGGCCTACAAGGGAGGGGAGTCCTACAAGGACTCCCCCTCCCTAGGCGCCTCCCTTCTTTAAATAGAGGGGCAGGGGCGCCCCCTCCTCCCCTGCTCTCATAACTCCCAATCTCTGCCGCCTCTCTCCTCCACCTTTCTTCTGCACAGGCATAGGCGAAGCCCTGCAGAATTCTCTACTCCACCACCACCACCACGCCGTCGTGCTGCTGGGATTCTGTGGAGAAGATCTACTACCTATGCTGCTCGCTGGAACGGGGAGAGGAAGGTCTGCTTCGACTCCGCACGTGTGACCGACTGCGGAAGCGCTGCCGAATCGCGGCGCCGGAAGGATCGTCCACTTGACCGACTGCGGAAGCGCTGCTGGAACGCGACGCCGGAAGGATCGTCCACACGATCTTGAGATCGGCAAGTGATCGACTACATCAACCACGAGATCTAATCTCGTTAACGCTTTTGGATCTACGAGGGTTAGTTCCTATCTATCTCGTTGCTCATGTCTAATAGATTAGATCTTGGCTTTTATCTAGATTAGATCTGGGTTTTGTTCGTTTTTGCGGTAGAATTTTTTTGTTTTCCATGCTACGAACCCTTCAGCAACACGTTTTGCAACGTTGTCATAGACGACCTACTTAGCTCCTACATCAATCAATGTTCTCTCTTACAGCCGCGCCTCGGGGGCGCAAAGAGGAGTCTAGTTTATTCAATTCACCTGCGGTATGATGCTTCCACCAGCGGATTTGCACGAGCGCGTACTCCTCGGCCGGCCGGACTCGAACTATTGGAGTACTACTCCCTCTATTCTAAAATATAAGATATTTTAGATTTTTTCTAAATATATGTATTTAGACACCTTTTGGTATGTAAGTTCACTCATTTTACTCGAATCCACACACAGTAAAAGCCGTCTAGATATATGTTTTTCCGAAAAAGACTAAAACATGTTATATTTTGGAACAAGGAATTATAAGATGTTTTAACTTTTGTAAAATAAATGTAACTAGATAACTTTTAGTATGTAAGTTCACTCTCATTTCTTTTGGGAATCAAGGAAACTTTACTCATTACTCATAGCTATTACAACCGTTCTCAAGAATAGTAACTAAGAACTGTGGTATATAGTTCAACCACATGCACCTCCTTCTCACACTAGAAACTTTACTAGCTATACTATGGGCTGCTTGATTTGCCTGCCTACTAACATACGAGATATGAAAGCTAGTAAAATATGCATCCCAAAGATCCTTCACTTCTCGACAATTGCTGTGATTTCCGACCTGCCATCTCCAGGGTCATTCCAAAGACTCACTACCTCCTTTGCGTCAGATTCAATGTGCACGTTCTGGTAGCCCCTTTCTATCACAAATTTAGTTGCATCCTGAATCGCTTCGGCCTCCATAATCCTAGCGCTTGTTGCCTCCTCATACCACAAAGCATGTGCACGTATCATAACTTCATTGTGGTCTCTAACACTACAGGAATCGCAAGCTACGCCGAGGGCCAAAAGCCGTCGACGTAGCCCCGATCCCCGTCGGCGTAGGCTACGCCGAGGACTGCCCTCGGCGTAGCCCTGATCCCCGTCGGCGTAGGCTATGCCGAGGACTGCCCTCGGCGTAGCTCCTCGGCAACGATCTCCCTCGACGGAGCGGGAGGAGGTCGTCGGCATATGGAAAAACCGTCGGCGTAGGCTACGCCGACGGCAGGCCTTGGCGTAGCTACCGTCGGCATAGCCTAACGACCAGTTGCAAAAATAATTTTAAAAAAAATTCAAAAAAAAATTTAAACTTTTTTCTCTATTTTTTTAATGTTTGAATTGTTTGACTTGTTAATCTCTCACTTGGAACAATTTGAACACTAATTACACTTAATCTTAGATCAAATTGCACTTATGATGAAACTTCCCGGTCGGTCCCATCCTAGCACCACTCTACCCCCAGCACGCTTAACTTCTCTGTTCCTTCAAAATCTATTCCCGCAAAGCAGTTTATACATTGTTATCAATATTGTGATATCAATCCTATTAACTCTTATATCATCATGTCACATGTTTGTATTTTTTGAAATTACAAACAATTATTTAAGTAAACAACAATAAATAAGTAAAAATATTACTGAATTCAAATAAAAATATAATAATTTTATTTATTTTGTATTTTCCTATTTACTATGGAATAATTAATATCTCTAAATCCGTAAATCCGAATTCGGCAAATAATATGTCTAAATTGATCAGAAAAATGATAGGAATCCAAATATGATATCCATATCAACTTATAACTAATTATGACATGATTCTAGCCATAATTTTATTTGCCCGTTTAAAACGGCAGACATAAAGATTCTTAGCTCGGGACTGAGCCTCGCGAAACTTAAAGTGGATCTGATGAAATATCATATTGTGAACCTAAAAATGATTTTAAAAAAAAATCATGAGCATCAAAACATGTACATGTAGTTCATATCTAGCCCACTTCCTACAGATTTGGTAAAATTTGTCTTTTTCATCACGGATGGACGGAAAGGTTTGAGATCCCCCTATTAGGACATTATCCATGTAAGGTGGTCTAGTATTTTTGAAAAATAGGATGGTAGCATTTTGAATTAGCCATTTGGTGGTTGCTTCACAAAACCCCCCTTTTTTGCGCTCGGAAAATGGAAAATGGCTTTTTGGTGCGATGAAAAGGAAAACTTCCTCCTGCAACATTGTTCCCCATCCCATGATGGACATTCATGCACAATATGGGCATATTATCACAAACTATGCCTTGATTCTATCCATAACATTGGTCATTTGACCCGAAAGTCAATAAACCTCGAATGAGATAGGTCATTTTGTGAAGGTTTTTTGAAACATAATCAATATACCAAGTTTGATATTTTTCCTTGCAACTATATCACATAATGTCACACCACGCGAAGGTTTCACATTGTTTGGATCCTTTTTGAATCTTTTATGCCCGTTTCAAACTATTGTTAAACTTTGTCGAACGGCGGGCATTAAGATTCTTAGCTCAGGGCTGAGCCTCTCTAAACTTGAAGTGGATCTCTGATTAAATAGCATATTATGAAACAAAAAATTATTTTTGTAAAAAATAATGAGCATCAGATCATGTACCTGTAGTTCATATCTGACCCACTTCCTACCGATTCGGCAGAAATTTGTTTTTTTACCAGAGATGGACGGAAAGGTTTGAGATCCCCCTGTTAGGACATTATCAATGTAAGGTGGTCTAGTATTTTCGAAAAATAGGGTGGTAGCATTTTGAATTAGCCATTTGGTGGTTGCTTCACAAAACCCCCATTTTTTGCGCTCGGAAAATGGAAAATGGCTTTTTGGTGCGATGAAAAGAAAAACTTCCTCCTGCAACCTTGTTCGTCATCCCATGATTCACATTCATGCACAATATGGGCACATTATCACAAACTATGCCTTGATTCTAGCCATAACATTGGTCATTTGACCTGAAAGTCAATAAACCTCGAATGAGATAGGTCATTTTGTGAAGGTTTTTTTGAGACATAATCAATATACCAAGTTTGATATTTTTCTTGCAACTATATCACATAATATGACCCCGCGCGAAGGTTTCGCATTGTTTGGATCGTTTTTGAATTTTTTATGCTCGTTTCAAACTATATGTAATGTTTTATGTTTTACTAAATTTTTATTTACAAATGTGTAATATTTGAGTGTAGATAGATAGATCTTATTTTTCTGCAAATTTTGATATATTATTGTATTTTTCTGAATTAGAATGATTTAGTTATGATTTTTCAAAAATTAATGAGGTAAAAGAGAAAATAGCTATGCCGAGGGCAGCCGTCGCCGTAGCTCTCGTACGCCGAGGGCAATTCTACACCGACGGCCAGCTTCCTGGGGCGTCCAGCTCGTGACCTACACCGACGGTCCCGACGTTTGGCCGTCGGCGTAGCTATCTATTCCTGTAGTGTAACAATCATCACCCCCCCCCCCCCCCCCCCCCTCCCTCGCATATTGTTGCCCCGATGTTGATCTTATATATTCTAGGGTCAGGTTTCCTCCATCTAGAATTACCACGAGTAGGTTTCGGTATTCTGCTTTTCCGTGTCAGTGTAAGATCAATTGTAGTGTCTAAAGTCCACTTGACAGATTCAGTAACTGATGAGCGGCCTTTATCACCATGCCACGATGCATTTCTCTCAGTCCAAACGGCCCAGCATCTACACAAAATCACACTTGCGGTCTCCTCTGAAGCCAGCCCCCCACCAATCAGGTCTATCGTCCATGACATAGGGTGTAAAACTGGTAATTTGATTGAGGTAGTCTTCTTCAACTCTTGCCACAACTGTCTCGTCCATGTACACTCAAAGAATGCATGAAAAATTGATTCCTCTTTAGCACCACACGTCTTGCAGTTTGCAATTTGATCCATGTGCCTCTTTCTCAGAATTTGACGACATGTTTAGATAGTTCGTTTAGAAAATCTAAAACATCTTATATTTTAGAACGGAGGTAATACTATGTACTAGCGTCTCGGTCTATATTTGTGACAGGCTATGATTATACGCATGCGCTCCAACAAAGATTAACATATTATATGCATCTATACGTGCAGGAGCGTACTGCCAGTATATATTGAGCTAAGATCTAAAAAAAAGTACTCTATAGAGCTAGCGCCTTTGCATCCGCGGCTTCGGTGAGAGGGGAAGAATATTATGGCGAGCCAAAAGGGCCACGTACAGCTGCATGCTGCGTGCATGTACAAATCACCCACAGCAGTGATAGCTGATCGAAGGGATTGGTCATCACGCATGCAACAGGCGACGGAACCGTAGGTGGCGTCATCCATGGGCGTGGAGCTAGCTAGCGGCCACGATCAGGTGAACCGAGGGAAGGGCAATCCCGGGAGAAAAAAACAAGCGGCTGGCACATAGGCGGTGGTAGCTATAGCCACTCTTCCTACACTGCATGCGGCGGCCTAGCATGTAGCAGCAGCAGCAGGCCTGGTTCTATATTTTGCGGGGCCCTAGGCAAAATCAATGTCATGAGCCCTTAAGGTTAATTTATAGTAATTCTAAAAAAAATGTTAATTTATAGTATTTTTTTTAGAATGGGAGGTTAGCCCTGGCCTCTGCATGGTGATGATGCACACAACCCGGCTAATTCAAATTTTGTTCTATGTAGGTTCCAGAAGTCTAATTATCGCGTATTTAAATGTATAAATTCAATCTAATAATCGGAGATATACTAAAGACGAACTAGATACAAAATAATGATAAGAAAAAGACCGACATATATTACTTTCTCTAATTCAAATTAGTTGTCCAATTAGATATAAGTTTTAGTGTATAGTTACATATGAATCTAGACAAAATTAAGACAAGTAATTCGGATAGAAGAGAGTAGAAAAAACAAGACACAAGAAAGAAAGCAAACTGACCCTTCGCGTAGCTAGCTAGCCGCCGCCGGCCGTGCAGTTGTGTATCGATGTGTCTTCAATTGGTAGATGTAGAGCAGAAGAGTCAAATTGCCATAGAAATCTAGACCACGGCGGCAGGCGGCGGATGTAGGTAGCAAAAGGAAAAACAATGTGCCGTACGTGACGCCTGCTAAGATGGGCTTTGAGTTAGCTTTTTTACAGGAGAGGCAAAAACTGGGCTGCACACAATCAGAGAGGATGAATTACTAATCAACGCCTTGTACACGGGCCCTTAATCGCTACTAGTATTAGCAACGGACAGATTGTCAGAGGGTATAGTCATATAGAGAATGGGCCCCCCATAGGCCTGAGTCCTAGGCCATAGCACAAGGTTGCCATGGGTTAGAGCCGGCCCTGAGCAGCAGCAGCCATGTGTGCATGGATCAATGATAAGTTCAAGTCGGCCAGCCGGCTGGCCATATGACGGTAGGGCTAGCCGGGGTCGAGTGCGTTTCCCGTGTGCCCCTTGCAGCCATGCTGATGGTATGGATAGCGGACGAGCAATCGGAAGAAAGCTGGCGGTGCGGAGTGGTGCCGGACTCGATCTGCCGGGTGCGTGCATGTTGTGTGGTTGGCTTTGCAACTACACGCTTCTCGGATCGAACGCATGGGTGCAGATCGAGCAGGCAACCGTATGCTCGTGATCACGTGACGCGCCTGCTAGGAGGAGAGGGAGACCATGCCGTTTTGGCTCCACGTGTGAGTACCACTACAGGAATGGATGAATACGCCGACGGCCGGTCGCTACGCAGACGGCCAAACGTCAGGGCCGTCGGTGTAGACCGTGACCAGGCCAGTCCTGCCAAGCAGCCGTCGGCGTAGAAATGCCCTCGGCATCCAATGCTACACCGACGGCTGTCCTCGGCGTAGCTATTTTTCCTTTTATCTCATTAAACTTTGAAAAATCATAACTAAATCATTCTAATTTGAAAAAATACAAATAATATATCAAAATTTGCAGGAAAATAAGATCTATCTAACTACACTAAAATATTACATATGTGTAAATAAAAATTAAGTGAAACATAAAACATTATATATAGTTTAAAACGGGCATAAGAAATTCAAAAACGATCCAAACAATATGAAACCTTCGCGTGGTGTCATATTATGTGATATAGTTATAACGAAAAATATCAAACTTGGTATATTGATCATGTCTCAAAAAACCTTTACAAAATGACCTATCTCATTCAAGATTTTTTGGCTTTCGGGTCAAATGACTAATGTTATGGCTAGAATTGTGATAATATGCCTATATTGTGCATACATGTGCATCATGAGATGGCGAACAATGTTGCAGGAGGAAGTTTTCTTTTTCATCGCACCAAAAAGCCATTTTCCATTTTCCGAATGAAAAAAACGGACGGTTTTGTGAAGCAACCACCAAATGACTAATTCAAAATGCTACCACCACATTTTTACAAAATACTATACCACCTTACATGGACAATGTCCTAACAGGGGATGTCAAACCTTTCCATCTACCCCTGTTGAAAAAGACAAATTCCTACCGAATCGGTAGGAAGTGAGTCAGATATGAACTATAGGTACATGATCTGATACTCATGATTTAAAAAAATCGTTTTTAGGTTCACAATATGCTATTTTATCAGAGATCCAATGCAATTTTAGCGAGGCTCGGCCCCGAGCTAAGAATCTTCATGCCCGCCGTTCGACAAAGTTTGACGATAGTTTAATACAGGCATAAAAAATTTAAAAACGATCAAAACAATGCAAAACCTTCCTGTGGTGTCATATTATGTGACATAGTTACAAGGAAAAATATCAAACCTGCTATATTGATTATGTCTGAAAAAACTTCACAAAATGACCTATCTCATTCGAGGTTTCTTGGCTTTCGGGTTAAATGACCAATGTTATGGCTAGAATTAAGGCATAGTTTGTGATAATGTGTCCATATTATGCATACATGTGTATCATGGGATGGCGTACAATGTTGCAGGAGGAAGTTTTCATTTTCGTCGCACCAACAAGGCATTTTCCATTTTTCGAGCACAAAAAGGGGGAGTTTTGTGAAGCAACCACCAAATGGATAATTCAAAATGCTACCACCATATTTAAAAAAAATACTAGACCACCTTATATGGACAATGTCCCAACAGGGGGATCTGAAACATTTCCGTCCACCCCTGGTAAAAAACAAAAATTCCTGCCAAATCTGTAGGATGTGGGTCAGATATGAACTACATGTACATGATCCGATGCTAATGTTTTTTTACAAAAATCATTTTTAGGTTCACAATATGCTATTTTATCAAAGATCCAAAGAAAGTTTAGTGAGGCTCGGCCCGGAGCTAAGAATCTTCATGCCCGTCCTTCGAGAAAGTTTAACGATAGTTTAAAACGGGCATAAAAAATTCAATAATGATCGAAACAATGCAAAACCTTCGCGTGATATCATATTATGTGACATAGTTACAAGGCAAAACATCAAACCTGCTATATTGATTATGTCTGAAAAAAAGCTTCACAAAATGACCTATGTCATTCGAGGTTTCTTTGGTTTCCGGTCAAATAACCAATGTTATGGCTAGAATCAAGACATAGTGTGTGATAATGTGTCCATATTTTACATAATGTGTATCATGGGATGACGAACAATATTGTAGGAGGAAGTTTCCTTTTCGTCACACCAAAAAGCCATTTTCCATTTTCCGAACGCAAAAAAGGGGATTTTGTGAAGCAACCACCAAATAGCTTATTCAAAAATGGGGGTTTGTGATAAGTTGATATGGATATCATATTTAGATTCCTTTCATTTTTCTGATCAATTTAGACATATTATTTATCAAATTCCAATTTACGGATTTAAAGATATTAATTATTCCATATTAAATAAAAATACAAAAAATTAAAATTATTATATTTTTATTTGAATTCAATAGTATTTTTATTTGAATCAGTAATATTTTTACTTATTCATTGTTGTTTACTTAAATAAGTGTTTGTAGTTTCAAAAAATAAAAACATGTGACATAATGATATAAGAGTTAATATGATTGATATCATAGTATTGACAACTAGGTATAAATTGCTTCGCGGAAACTGATTTGGAAGGAACTGAGAAGTTAAGCGTGGTGGAGCTGGAGTAGTGCTTGGGTAGGTGACCGAGCGGGAAGTTTATTAAAGACCGTAATTTGACCAAAGATTAACTGTAATTAGTGTTGAAAATATTCCAGGTGAGAGATTAACGATTCAAACAATTCAAAGATTTTAAAAAGTTGAGAAAAAATCAAAAAAAAATCAATTTTTTTTTGATTTTTTTACAACCTGCCGTCATTATGCCGACGGGGCTATGCCGAGGGCAAAGCCGTCGGCGTAGCATACGCCGACGGGCAAAAGTGCCTCCCCCGAGGTAGAGCTTTGCCGAGGAGGCTACGCCAAGGGCAGCCGCCGGCGTAGCATACGCCTATGCCGACGGCTTTTTGGCCTTGGTGTAGCGTGCCGTTCCTGTAGTGTATACCCTTTTTGTTTGGTCCAACTATTTTGATATTTAATTCATTTCTCGATGTTATAGCTTTTTATATATACATAAAACGTATCTATTTTGGACCAAAATCAGTAAACCAACATACTAAAAGGTATTTGCATACATGTGTTTTGTAATTGCCTATCAATGTCGCTGAACATATGGACCGACCGACCTCACATTTTCTTTGGAGACTATCGTGCATAAGTTCGTATGTGCCGATAAGCATGCACGGACGTCACTTACAAATTACAAACTATACAAACGTGCAGTACATGGTTCACCAGGAGTACCAACTATAGCGCGTACGAAACAAGCAGTAGTTTACCCAATAATGCTAGGATTACGGGCATATTGACTTACGGAAATACGTGGTGCGCAGCTGTTTCTCCATGGCTGAATTCTCGGAGCAACCGCTTCGTTCTGCATGCCCCAATCGCATGAAGCCACGATGCGTCCGTAATTCGATTCCGTAACTCTTTTCCGTAGGTGTAGCAGTACACGTAGTTTACCTTAGTGCTGTCACTCGTCACCAACACTAGTTTACGTGCGGTTCCTTTCGAGGTGACGGAACAATGCGTGTAAAAAGCCAAGCGTGAACCAAGTTTAACTTGACCAAAAGTACAGATAGACATGTCCTGCCGTGCATTTAGGGCTCGCTGAGTACACGTTACGTACGTGGTTTGCTGTGTGTGTGCATGCATGCATGGGTCAATTATGAGTTGATGTTTCTTGTGTGTCAGCAGCAACGGGGCGCAAAACGTTGGTCGACGTGACTAGCCCTCGCTCACAACCCATGTTCAATTGTTCATGGCCTCAGGTCAGGTGAATGCACCTCTCGTCACATCACATGCATGCATGGCTTTGCATCGAGTTTCGTACCTCGGCCGTGACATGCATTATTGGATTGTTTTTCTTGACTTACCGTGTCACATGTTTTGTCGGGCGTCATGCGCTGCCGCTTTATCAGAAACTATATATATTTTTAATCAACTGGGGCACCCCGCCCCCGGTTTCATTGATTCATCAATTATGTGGCTTACATTTCTGAACAGAGGGAGTGGTATATAAGAAGCAAGAGATCTCAAAAATTATGCTGGTCGTAATTTCCACGTGAGAAAGAGTGCTGAGAATGAAACGCGTCTAGGTATATTAAGTATCTAGACAGATCCGTGACTTTTGGTTGAGACGGCTCCAGCCATCCGGACCTTTCGGGAGCTACAGAGGTCTTCATGTTTGAGAGCGTCGAAAGGAGCAGAGAGAGTGATGTACATATATAGAGAGGTTCGGGAAGAAGACAAAGCAAACTGGTGCAGAGTGTACTAGGTATGTCTTGCCACGCAGAGCGCATTGGTCACAGTGCGTGCACACGCTTTGGTATGGTATCGCCGGGCAGCAGGCAGCAGACCAGTTGTTGTTGCTGCAGTGCTGCGTGCATTGGCCGGCACTCGGAGTATAGCTCATTTCTGCCGGCCGGCCGGCCGGGCTGAACTTGACGGAGCAGGGCCGTTCGTGGGATCACGCGCGCGCTGTACACTGTAGCATGTACGTGCGGCTAGCGTACGTGTTTTTCCGTGTCGGTGCTGCCTGCTGCTGCTGGTGGATGCTTTCCTCGACGACCGTACGTGTTTCACTTCACTTGTGTGGCCGATCCGCCACTCCCCCGTGTGGACGCCGAAGTGGTTTGGACTTGGCCACCGCGGCGGTCTCGAGGGAGCAGGGTTTTGCGGGGAAAGTGGAAGGGGGGGGGGGGGGGGGGGGGGGGGGGGGACAGTGACAAGACGAGCGCCGCGCGGGGAGGTAGGGCCGGGCCGTGATTTCCACTTCTGCTTCCTCTTTTAATCTCCACTGGTACGTACCACTGCACCAGTACGTAGACTTTGGTTAGCTGCTGGTTGATGAGCATTGCCCATGAACTGATTAATGACCCGTACCTCTCTGCACGGGTTTTCCCCCGGGCAAGCTCGCGAGCGGAAGCACTGGATCCCATACGACGGGGCCCTGGTCACGCGTTGCGCCGGTTTTTCCTACCTTGCCCGGCCGAAGCAGGCTCGCACTCACACACATGTAGCGTGCCTGTCTTTTTTTTTTTTTTGGAACCGATGGATTTGACCAGATCGTGAGGGCATCTCCACTGGGTCGGCCCAAATCCGTCATGGCGCCGCAGCGGCATGACACATCTGTCATAACGCGTCCGACTCGACCCATCCGTTTACCTAATTTGCATGACCACTGGGTTACCTAATTCGCTGATTCAGATACAACCGCGACACCGATTCAGACGCAAAGGCAGCGGCAGCGAATCAGGGCGGCACCGAGTCAGACGCAACCGCGACAGTCTTCGCCATCAATGACCACGGGACGAGGCGTCGCCTGGATTCCCGCGCCGGCATTGATGGCAAGGCACGAGAACCTGCGCGCGCTCCCACCGGCAGGGGCTACTTAAGCCGCCCCCCTGCGGCCGTCGGTGCCGCACATCTCCCCTCCTCTCGCCATCGCCATCGCCGTCGCCGTTGCCATCGCCGTAGCCTCTAAGCAAGCCGCTGCAGTCACCACCACCACCGCCGCGATGAAGAAGCCGGGGTGGTTCAGGAGGTCGAAGAATGACCACGAAGCCGGCGGATCCGGCTCGAGCGGCCGACGCCGCCAGAGCAACACACCATCGTTCGCTCGGGAGGGTGATGCCACCACCGCCCCGGGCGCATGACTTCCTCAGCATCCAAGCCCCGTGTCGGGAGGATGCGGAGCAAGCCCGCGACCGCCGGTACTTCCGCATTGCGGATGGCGAGCGGCGATGGAGGGAGGGGAGAGACATCGCCCACCACGATGTCTCCCTCCCCACGGGCTGGCACCTCAACCAGGAGCGGGTGCACGTGCCGCCCTCCCCGAAGGACGACAAGGCGCTGGAGGCGGAGATGGACCGCCGCATCCGCAAGCTCCCGTCGGCCTTCCGTTACGATTATGCGTACCAGAACCCGATCTTCTAGAGGAAGTTCCTCGACTGGGAGCACACGGCGCGCCGCCTCAGCGCCTACCGCGGCGAGTTCGACCCGCTGGGCCCCCGCGACCTCCCGCCATCGAGGCCGCCTCCGACGGTGTCTTCAACCACTCCGAAGCCGACCTCAGCGGTGACGACGACAAGGACATCGTCGTCAAGGAGGAGGAGGACGAGGCAGAGGGGTCGTCCTCCGCATCACCTGCCACCGGAGTACCAGGCGGTCCTAGCGCGGGGCTACGACGAGGACGCCATCCTCGTGCAGGTCATCGCGACCAGCGCGAGGGATGAGGAGGCCATGTGGGCCGGCTACTAGGAGGTCGTGCAGCTCACCGGCCTGGTGGCGCGCGTCAACGCCAGGCAGCCGCTGCCACCGCTAGCGCCTCCACCGCAGTAGATGCAGGCTGGGGCTACTCCGTCGGTGCCGCAGTGGTCTGCCCCACCCACGCCTGGGTGGTACGCTCCGCCCACGCCGGCGGAAACGGACGCGTGGCCGGCATGGCCAGGCCACGTGATCGACCACCCAGCACCTCCCGCGCCGGCGCCGGCTCCGGGTCTGCCACCACCACACCTCTGGACGCTGCCGGAGTACATCGACCTCGATCCATAGACCGACGCGACGGTGGCGGGGAGAAGATCGTCGGTAGCTAGGGCGAACGCTCGGGCCAGTTTTTTCTTTATTTTTTTTATCTTTTTGAATGTAATATATTTTGTTTAAGGATGAATGAACTTTGCTAGCGTGTCGGTTTGAATTTAAAAAAACCAACGTGGCCAAGCGGACATTTAGGTCGCGCCGCTGGGTGCGGTCGTCCGGACAAGCCGGACCACGGTCCCAAAGTGATCGCGAGCCGAGCCAAACGGACAAAAACAGACGATTTTGGTCACACGTTTGGATCGATCGGTAGAAATGCCTTGAGCACCTATCCTTTGCCATCGTGTTGTCCACTTGTTCTGATCAGCTGCCCGTCGTTGAGCAATCGAATGCGCGCACGCACGTCCCCGGCCACGCACAAAAAAGGCCAGCTTGTTTGATACACCGGTACGGAGGAAAGTGTGGGCGTGGCGCTCATTTCGTTCGGCCGATTAGGGGTGGGCGTTCGGTCATGACCGGTAAATTTACATCGGTCTGTTTTGAAATCGGTCTTCAAAAAGTAAAGACAGAAATTTATTTGTCATTTTCTAATATAATTTAATTCGATTACACAATAATTCGGATTTGGGTTCAGTTATGACCGAATTTCGTCGTAGATATTATCAAAGACAAAAGTTGGATAATATTTGGTAAACCATTTTGTACTATTTCAGTTATAATTTGAATATAAAATACACTTTATATAGTCATATTAATTGGCAGAAATTAACATTCAATAATACTAAATTTGTGTTAGTCAAGGAAGATAAATCTATAGTTATGGGCAACTAGGGTTTGGAACTAGGCCACTCTCACCTAAGGTTCGGTCAGTTCGGTCTATTCGGTTACCAAGAACTAACCGAACTAAATTGGGTCTACAAAATTTGCTACCAATTTTTTTGATCGGTCCGTCTCGGTCTCGGTCTTATCAGGTTCGTTTTCGGTTATCGGTTTTTCTGCCCACCCCTACTGCTGATGCAGCGCCAGACATGAGTGGCGGAACTAGGATTTTGATGCAGGGTGGTCCACCTTCGATTTTTTTTAACACAAGTAATACAAGACCAACATACTAGAATATAATTTACCTATAACACTATGGTCTTACAAACATATACTCCCTACAAGACCAGGAGTAGTAATTCATAATAAAGTTAGAATTTTGCATATAAGGGTTTGTGGCAGGTTACGGCTGATGGGAGCCCGTTTAGTCCGAGTTGGTGTCTCCAACCGAGACTAAAGATAGACCTTTAGTTACCAATCGGGACTAAAGGATTTCATATATCATGCATCGTCCTGCCCGAGCCATCTCCATGCCTTCTCCTCTGATTCCTCCCCGAACTCGAGTTCATGCCCATTTTTGCCACGATTTGTCAAGATTTGGTGGCACCCCATCTGTCCAAGGGTTCTAAAAGGTTAGCAACTTTATCATTTCATCTGTCATTGCTAGTTTAGCTATTTTCATGCTCTAGAACTAGAGGGATTTGCGGGTTTTATTTTGAGAGTAATTATATGGAAGTTTATTTGATTTATATGCAATTTGAGCTCAAATTAACCTCTTAGTTTGTATACGTGTAGATGTGGTTTACTTAGTAATTGATAAAAATGAGTATGGAGTAGAAAGTTTTTAAATCAATACATAGTTTTTTATTTTTGCAATAATAACATTTGGTCACTACTCTACTTCGGTTTTAAAGTGATAACCTTGTATTAATTTGGTCACTTCTCTATTCATGATGTTGTGTAATGGTTTTTTATATACATATATAATGAAGGAGCCGATAATTGTTGTACGATGACCGACGCTATGTCGAGTTCTTTAATGGCCTCCATTATTTCCTCGGTGTGGCTGAGGCAAACAAGCGGAATGGTTTTATGTGTTGTCCATGTGGTGTCTATAAGAATACGAAGGATTACTGTTCCTCAAAAATCCTTCACAGCCACATGTTTTGGTCCGGTTTCATGTCCGGCTATAATTATTGGACAAAGCAGAAAGAAGCAGGGGTTATAAAAGAAGGCAATGAAGAAGAAGAGTATGCTAACAACTATACTAGGTTCTCTGAATACAGTGGTACTGCAATGGGGGAAGCTCAAGAAGTGGCATCAGATGAGCCGTTGATGATCTTGATCGGGCCATTGTTGATGCAAAGAGAGACTCTGAAAGTGGAAAGGAGAGGTTGAAGTTGGAGCGCATGTTAGAGGATCACAACAAATTGTTGTGCCCAAATTGCGAAGATGGCAAGAAAAAGATGGGTAGCACACTGGAATTGCTACAATCGAAGGAAGATAATGGTGTATCTGGCAAGGGATTTGAAAAGTTACTGAAAATGATAAAGAAGATTCTTCCAAAGGATAATGAATTGCCTGCCAGTACGTACGAAGCAAAGAATGTTGGTTGCCCTCTAGGATTAGAGGTGTAGAAGATACATGCGTGCCCTAATGACTGCATCCTCTACTGCAGTGAGGAGTACGAGAATTTGACTGCATGCCCGGTATGTGGTGCATTGCGGTATAAGATCATCCGAGATGACCGTGGTGATGTTGAGGGCGAGCGCCCTAGGAAGAGGGTTCCTGCCAAGGTGATGTGGTATGCTCCTATAATACCACGGTTTAAATTTTTGTTCATAAACAAAGAGCATGCCAAGTTGTTGCGATGTCACAAAAAATACCGTAAGAAAAACGGGATGTTGAGACACCCCACTGATGGGTCACAGTGGACAAAAATCGAGAGAGAGTTCCCGTTCTTTACAGATAACGCAAGGAACTAAAGGTTTGGTCTAAGTATAGATGGCATGAATCTTTTTGGGGATCAGAGCTGTAGTCATAGAAATTAGCCCGTGACTCTATGTATCTATGACCTTCCTCCTTGGTTGTGCATGAAGCGAAAGTTCGATGCCAGTGCTCATCCCAGGCCCGAAGCAACCCGCAACAATATTAATGAGTACCTAAGGCCATTAGTTGAAGAAATTTTATAGTTGTTGCACGAAAAAGGTGTACGTGTGTGTGATGAACACAAACAGGAGGAATTTGACCTACGAGCGTTGTTGTTCGTAACCATCAATAATTGACCTACTCTTAGTAACCTTTTAGGATAGACAAACAAGGAATACACAATGCATGTACACACTATTTAGATGGGACTGAAAGTATATATTTGGATAAATGTAAGAAGAATGTGTACCCGGGGCATCGTCGATATCTCTCGACCGGGCATACCTTAAGAAAGAAAGGGCAAGCATTTTAAAGGTGAGGCAGATCACCGGAGGAAGCCTATCCACCATACTGGTGATGATGTATTCGGTATGGTCAAGGATTTAAAAGTAATCTTTGGAAAGGGTCCTAGCAAACAATCTGTTCCGAATGACGCTAACGGACACACATCCATGTGGAAGAAGAAATCTATATTTTGGGAGCTACCATATTGCAAAGTCCTAGATGTACACTCTACAATCGACGTGATGCACCTAACGAAGAATATTTGTGTGAATCTGCTAGGCTTCTTGGGCATGTATGGGAAGACAAAAGATACACCAAAAAGATGGTAGGACCAACAATATATGAAAGAATGAGACGTCCTACATCCAGAGCATTATCAAGGTCCTGCCAGCTATGCTCTTACCAAAGAAGAGAAGGAAAACTTTTTTTGAATGCCTGGGAAGTATCAAGGTCCCTTCTGGGTTCTCGTCGCATATAAATGGAATAATAAGTATGGTAGAGAAAAAAATTCCGAAATCTAAAGTCTCGTGACTACCACGTTCCTATGACGTAATTGCTTATGATTGCATCACTAGTAGAGAATTGCTTATCAGTGGAGCATCTTTTTTCCTACCAATGGCACATATGGGATGCGCCACTAGTGTTGCGCCATTAGTAATTATTTATCAATGGCGCATATCAAATATACGCCATTGATAGTGGGACAACCAGTGGCACACCTTAAATATGCGCCATTGATATTTTACCAGTGGAGCATATATCCAAATGCGTCACTGATACTAGATGCGCCACTGGATGAATAAAATATGCGCCACTGATGTTTCGTACAGGTATACATAATATAGGGCTCTCAGGTATTTATACATGTACATATACAGGTACATATACATGTATTTATACAGATACACAACAGTATAAAAACAGAGATACTAATACAAATAGAATTATACATCATCACATCAATTAGAACCCGACATAGTGACAAGTGCCCAAATATTATACAAGTCTAGAACAAATTGATCTCATCTTCTCATACATTACACATTACAACAAGTTGATCATCATCATTAGCCAAGTCCTAAACTACTAAAGGACCGAGTAGAGTACAACCGCAATGGCGGTGATGAGCAAGACGGGGAGCACGATCATCAAGGTCTTCATCTGGTTCCTGTCTCTCTGCTCTCCAAGGAGGTGGTTCCTCCACCTAGATTCCGTCTGCTCTCTCGTCGGGTACCCTTTGTATATGTTGCCACTGAACTTGTTCACTTGCTTATGACAATCCTCCCACTCGTCGTAGACTCCTGGGACCCTCCCTCTGAACACCACGTAGCACGACATCTCTATACACAAGGCATATAAGTACTATATCATGCAACAGAAAGAATTAAAAGGTTCATCACATGCATCTCCACAAAAAAGAAGGTTTCGATCTAAGGCAAGCTATTAAGTTTCATACATATGGTAATAAGTAAACGAAGTCCAACAACGACCGTTTCAAGATAAGGCAAGCTAAAGTTTATGACACACACACACGAGATACACAAACCGGCTGAGCGCTAGCTAGCTAGGGACACTACATCATGAAGACTTTGTTTTACAGGGCGCCGGGAACGGTTTGTATCCGTCTTTCGTTGTCCATGTCCTACGGTCACCCTGCGCCTCTAGTCGTGCTTCGATCTCACGCTTACTGAATGCTCTTTTGCAGGATAAGGCCCCCTCCCTTGTGATGACATCTTCTTTCACGATGGTCACAATCTGAGTCCGATGCGTAAGAAGTCATCCTTAAGTTCATCATCGTCCATTCTTGCCTCAGCTTCGGCCCATGCTCGGAGACTAGATGTCACCGTAATGATGTGTGCATCCCGGACGATCGCCCGCAGGTGATGGAGGGCGTAGTAGGCCTCCTTAACACTATTATCCGGCTTCTTGACGCATGCGAACTTCATTTCGTGTTATAACACATGTCTGCCATCCCTGAAATTTTTCGCCCCCTTCTTGAATTTGCCTCCATTTTCGACGTATACCTCGAGAGCATCATCTAGAAGACTCCTTATGTTGGTGTAGTCTTTGTTCTTTTGCTCGCTCCCCGAGTCCAAGTACGTGGCTAGAGAATAACTCGGGTGAATGAGGATCAGTGTGCACTATTTGTCTCTGCGTAAAACAATTGAAGTGAAACAATGTTGGAAAAAGAGCAACCGAAAACTAAGAAAGGACAAGTTACGGCGACGAGCGAGTGTGTGCACTTACTTGGGAAAGAAACGCAAAATAAGCTCTTTTCCACTCTTGTTGTTCACCATGAAATTTTGGAGGTAGTTCCTTGTGCTGGCCCGGGTCACTGGATCCACCAACTGGCTATCACGCATGAAGTAGGGGTCCACTATCGCGACACTAGGGGTCTTCTCTCTGTTGACCTTCATCGTCGATGGAGCGCGTATAGGCGGACCAAGTTATAGTTCATTCGCTTGCCATGGAAAAGATTGAAGATGTCCTCATATGATATGAAGAAGATATCCGCGGGGGCATTATCAACGAAGCCCACGCCCGTTGGAATATTGACCGTGAAAACAGGGTACGATGGATTTGCTTCTTTAAGAAGGCACTCCTCTAGATATAGAATACCATGCTGCTGGTTAGCCATCGCTCTACTTGCATTTTTGATCAGCTCCTCACTCAGAATCGGTTGACCAGCTATGTGAACCCTAGTCAAGGTGCCCTCAGGGGGCTGTGTTAACGGGTCGTCCTGAGCCCGAGGCCTCTTCGGACCCGGTTGGCTCAAAGACTGATTATTCTTCTTGGTTCTCCTGCGATGCTTCTTCGTCTCGACATTAGCAGCCATCTGCTCACTCGCCGCCTTATGGAGTGTGGTGGGGTTGAAAATGATTCCCTGGGTGCCTTTATAAGGACCAGCGGCACCAACATCCGGAGTCGTCTCCTCTAGGGCACCATGGAAGTCCAGACACGTGCATGTTCTGGTACGAGCATTTGGGTTGTCGCCAACGCGGTAGGGCTTGTCCATGTTTGGCATGAACAAAGAGTCGGTGACGCCAGTGTTGATCCACTTATCTGGGTTGTCATCATCATCATCATCGTTAATGTTGTCCCCAGGTGCATCCTTGGGCGGTGGTGGCGGTGCAGTGGCGGCCAACAATTGCTGGTGACGAGAGGTGGTGGCGGTGACTGGTTGTTGAGGCCGCCACGGCAAGGGCACATGTGGCCGCTGAGTTACTTGTTGTTCCTTCACAAGCCGAATCTGGGTCTTTGGCCATGTCAAGACCCAGCCACAACAATCTTGAAGGTTCTTATGATCATCAGCAAATCGAGGTTGGCTGGGGGGGCCCATGTCTTCGCACCTCGGCAACACCCGAGCCAGCTGGACCTTGAACACGTCATCCTCCATCGACTTGTGGTGCATCGTGTGTCTATTTGGTTGAATAATTGTGCCCTTGCCAACATCCTTTAGATCTCCGTCCACGTAATGCAAGAGCATGCAAGGAGTGTCCTGCAGAAGAACAAGCATCGTGAGATGGCGCTAGCTAGTCATCAAAGGCAAAGGAGATGAAATGTTATCAACATGCATGTGTTGGCTGACATCATTACCTTGGAGATGGCGATGAGCTCGGCTAATGTCGAGACACCGGTATCATCCTCCTGCTGAGATGCCTTACAAAGCACCGTCGGTTGCGCCTTAGTTTTGGCGGGAGGGGGCATCGGTGTTACCTGCGGCTCTGTGTTGGCGCCGGCGGGAGGTGTCACCAGAGCGACCTCCGGCTGCACGTTGGTGTTGGCGCCGGCGGGAGGGCGCACCGGAGCGACCGGGTGCATCTCGACGTTGGCGGACTCGGGCATCACCACATTCGGTGACACATGTTGGATCGAGTTGCTGCCGGAGAGGCTGGACACCACGAGCGGCCCTTGTTGACCTGCCGCATTCCAAGCAGCGAGCCCCTCCCACAGCTCATTGGGAAACATCTCGCGGATCTTCTCTCGCACTTTCTCGTCGATCAGCCTCGGCATCTGTTACACCTGCTCCCGGAGGACTTCAATCTCGCATTTTTCACTTGCCGTCGCCACGGCCTCCTCTCTTTCTTCGCCTGTGGGTCCTCTTTCCTAAAGTCGCCATCGTACGTACCATAGCCGGACACACGGCTAAATGAAGTCGGTGACACGGACTTGGCCCTCCCCTTGAACACGTTTGTCGCCCTGTTGAAGGGTGTGTCCCATCGCGGGTCCGTCGTCGACCCTTGGGACGAGCTCGCACTTGACGCACAAGACTTTTCTTCGGATCTATGAAGAGAAGGAAAGTGATCCCATTTAGAAATTCAGCTTCATTACTTAATGAGAAACACAGATGTACCCCGAGATAAATTCCTTACCAGCCTTTTCTGGAACTTCCTCACATCGTCGTTGTCGGTAACGAATTCCTTGAGTTCGAGGTGGAGATAGTAGCGGGCGCAGACAAACTGCATCACCTGCTCGTTCTTGAATTTGTGCCACGAGTTATCTTTCCCTAGACGGGCATACTCGGCGTCCTCCTTTGCCAAAAAGGCCTTTTTCCTCGGTAACCGCCGCTTCCGCAACATTGGTTACCTATGTTCAGCTCCCGCATACTCCTCCCCCACTCAGTCCATTCCTAACCTTGAGGTGAAGTGCAGTACGCCTTGAACTTGATGAATTCATCTTCGTCAAGCATCGGCTCAGCCTTCTTTATCTCCTCCCAACTTTTACCCTCGTTAATCCTCCTCTTCACTTGGCTTTTCCAGCTACTCAAGGTGGTGCTCATACTCATGAGGGCTAACTTGTTTACCTTGTTCCCTATGAGCTTTTGGTTATCGTACTCATTTGGGAAATTGTACCGTTTGTGAAGCTTCCCAATGAGGAGTTCTCGCAACCGTTTGTTCTTTCTTATGTCCTTCTGGTTGATGCTCATGCTCTCCCGCACAATGCACCCGAGTTGTAGGCCGTACCTAGTGGCAAGCTTCACAGGCTCCAAGGGTTGGCCACCCGGTTTCACAAGGGTGAACTCTTCGCGGTTGGTGCCGAGTTTCGGCAGCGTCCGCTCCTGCCTTTCCACCTTATTCTTCTTCTTCCTAGCGGGCTGGGAGGCGCCATCGCCATCCACACATTCACCACCATGACTTGCTTCGGCCTCCTTGTCACCATTACTACTTCCGTCGTCGTCGCCATCTTCGGCCTCCTCCTCATATTCAGACTCCTCGTCATCTTCTTGGTCTGCAGCTTGGGCCTCCTCGTCAACTTCATCGTGATCCGTAGCTTCGGCCTCCTCGTCGGACCCGCTTAAGTCATTGCCAAACCACCAAAACTTGAGGTTGGCTCTTCTTGTTTGTTCTTCGACGCTCATGGGCTGAGATGAGCCAACCCCGACGTCTTTGTCTCCGCTCGACATGTTTGCTCTTCATAGAAAAAATGCAACAATGTAATTAGTACAAGCTAGAGTCTGATGGGTTCGTAGCATGGAAAACAAAAAATTTCTACCGCAAGAACGAACAAAACCCAGATCTAATCTAGATAAAAGCCAAGATCTAATCTATTAGACATGTGCAATGAGATAGATCTGTACTAACCCTTGTAGATCCGAAAGCGTTACGAGATTCAGATCTCGTGGTTGATGTAGTCAATCACTTGTAGATCTCAAGATCGACTAGACGATCCTTCCGGCGCCGCGTTCCGGCAGCGCTTCCGCAGTCGGACACACGTGCGGAGTCGAAGCAGACCTTCCTCTCCTTGTTCCAGCGAGTAGTGGAGGTAGTAGATCTTCTCCACGGAATCCCAGCAGCACGGCGGCGTGGTGGTGGTGGTGGAGTAGAGAATTCTGCAGGGCTTCGCCTAAGCCTGAGCAGAAGAAAGGAGGAGGAGAGAGGCGGCTAGGGCAAGAGTGGAGGGGGGGCAAGGGGGTGGCGCCTCCACCCTTCTATTTAAAGGAGGGAGGCGCCATGGGAGGGGGAGTCCTAGTAGGACTCCCCTCCCTTCCTTGGCCGGCGGATTGGGAGGGGGGAAGGAGTCCTCCTCCCCCACTACTCCTTGTCTTGCCGCACAAGGATTCCTTGATCCTTTCTTGGTTTTCAAGCAAACTCCAAGAAATCTTCCAGAACCTTCCGGAACATTCCGAAACCTTCTAGAATCCCCATACAAATACTCCGGAACATTTCCTAACTTAGAAAATGATCCCCAATATATGAATCTTATTCTCCGGACAATTCCGAATCTCCTCGTAATGTCCCGGATCCAATCCGAGACTCCGAACAACATTCGGTCTCCAACGCACATTTCATATCTACTTAAAACAACTTCGAACCTTAAGTGTGTCACCCTACGATTCGTGAATATGCAGACATGATGGAGACACCTCTCCGATCAATAACCATCAGCGGGATCTGGAGATCCATAACGGCTCCCACATACTCAACGATGACTTCGTGATCGATAGAACCATTAACATACGAAACCAATTCCCTTTGTCACGCGATACTCTACTTATCCGAGGTTTGATCGTCGGTATCTCCATACCTAGTTCTACCTCGTTACTGATAAGTACTCTTTACTCGTTCCATGATATGTCATCCCTTGTGACCTAGTCACATGCTTGCAAGCTAACTAGATGACATTCCACCAAGAGGGCCCAGAGCATATCTATCCGTCATATGGATGGACAAATCCCAATCTTGGTCCATGCGCTTCAACACATACTTTCAAAATACCCAATGTCACCTTTATAACCACCCAGTTACGAAGCGGCGTTTGATGTCATCAAATTACCCATCCGGTGATGGTGATTAACATAACCTCATGGTCGAAGGATTAGGTTACTATGTATTTTAAAGCTTACAACAAACGAACTAAATGACTTGATCCTATGCTATGCTTACTACGGGTGTGTGTGTGCATCACATCATTCTCCTAATGATATGATCTTGTTATTAACGACATCCAATGTCCATGATCAGGAAACCATGATCATCCATTAATCAACAAGCTAGTTTAATAAGAGGCTTACTAGGGACTCTTTTATGTTTACAAAACACACAGGTATTAATGTTTCCGGTTAATACAATTATAGCATGGGATGTAAACATTTAGCATAAACATAAAGATATAATAATAATAACCACTTTATTATTGCCTCTTGGGCATATCTCCAACAGTCTCCCACTTGCACTAGAGTCAATAATCTAGTTAAAAACTTGTGCATTCAACACCTATGGCTTTCTGGTGTTGTATAGATACTATTTCTAGTGGTAAACATAATCTTCGGATCTGACACTTCCAGGTCCGTGTGTATTTGCATGTCCTTGCGTCTCTACGCATTACTCATTCTCTAATGAGATGGCATTGTATAAATTTGGTCCTTTGGTGAGACCTTTAGTTCCTTGGGATTCAATTATGTTGATACAATTGTCATACAATGTATCTTCATAGTATTATCCCGCTATGAACCACACCTAGTTTGATAACAAACTAATTAACACAAATGCCCTCCTTTGCTGCTACTATAGCAGTTATATACTTAGCCTTTTGTTGTAGTATTCGTCACAATATCTCAACTTTGGAACTCATCCAAATCCATCATGGAACATCCTTTCCATTATATTGTGCCACCCATAGTCTAAATTGAGATAAATTTTATTTGTATCTTGTGACAAAACTAGTATCAATGTAACACTTTACAATGAACTACCTTTAACTATTTGTCACTTATACATGATATATTCTTAGTTCTTCCAAAGCTCATAAGAATATCTTTACTATTGTCCAATGATCATCTTATGAATCATTCTGGTATATGCTCATAACATTTAGAGCATAGGACATATCTGATGGGTTCGTAGCATGGAAAACAAAAACTTTCTATCGCAAGAACGAACAGAACCCAGATCTAATCTAGATAAAAGCCAAGATCTAATCTATTAGACATGAGCAACGAGATAGATAGGAACTAACCCTCGTAGATCCGAAAGCGTTAACGAGATTAGATCTCGTGGTTGATGTAATCGATCACTTGCCGATCTCAAGATCGTGTGGACGATCCTTCCGGCGTCGCGTTCCAGCAGCGCTTCCGCAGTCGGTCAAGTGGACGATCCTTCCGGCGCCGCGATTCGGCAGCGCTTCCGCAGTCGGTCACACGTGCGGAGTCGAAGCAGACCTTCCTCTCCCCATTCCAGCGAGCAGCGGAGGTAGTAGATCTTCTCCACGGAATCCCAGCAGCACGACGGCGTGGTGGTGGTGGTGGAGTAGAGAATTCTGCAGGGCTTCGCCTATGCTTGTGCAGAAGGAAGGTGGAGGAGAGAGGCGGCAGAGATTGGAGTTATGAGAGCCAGGGAGGAGGGGGCGCCCCTGCCCTTCTATTTAAGGGGGGAGGGCGCCTTGGGGAGGGGGAGTCCGACAAGGACTCCCCTCCTCTAGGCCGGCGGATTGGGGAGTGGGGGGAGGAGTCCTCCTCCCCCACGACTCCTAGTCTTGACCCACCAGAACTCCTTGATCCCTATCTTGATTTTCAAGCAAACTCCAAGATATCTTCTAGAACCTTCCGGAACATTCCGAAACCTTCTAGAATCCTCATACAAACACTCCGGAACACTTCCTAACTCAGAAAATGATCCCCTATATATGAATCTTATTCTTCGGACCACTCCGGATCTCCTCGTGATGTCCCGAATCCAATCCGAGACTCCGAACAACATTCGGTCTCCAACGCACATTCCATATCTACTTAAAAACAACTTCGAACCTTAAGTGTGTCACCCTACGGTTCGTGAATATGTAGACATGATAGAGACACATCTCCAATCAATAACCATCAGCGGGACCTGGAGATCCATAATGGATCCCACATACTCAACGATGACTTCGTGATCGATTGAACCATTTACATACGAAACCAATTCCCTTTGTCTTGCGATACTATACTTATCCGAGGTTTGATCGTCAGCATCTCCATACCTAGGTCTACCTCGTTACTGATAAGTACTCTTTACTCGTTCCTTGATATGTCATCCCTTGTGACCTAGTCACATGCTTGCAAGCTAACTAGATGACATTCCACCGAGAGGGCCCAGAGCATATCTATCCGTCATATGGATGGACAAATCCCAATCTTGGTCCATGTGCTTCAACTCATACTTTCAGAATACCCAATGACACCTTTATGACCACCCAGTTACGAAGCGGTGTTTGATGTCATCAAATTACCCATCCGGTGATGGTGATTAACACAACCTCATGGTCGAAGGATTAGGTTACTATGCATTTAAAAGCTTACAGCAATACGAACTTAATGACTTGATCTTATGCTACGCTTACTATGGGTGTGTGTCCATCACATCATTCTCCTAATGATATAACCTTGTTATTAATCACATCCTAATGTCCATGATCAGGAAACCATGATCATCAATTAATCAACAAGCTAGTTCAACAAGAGGCATACTAGGGACTCTTACATGTTTACAAAACACACATGTATTAGTGTTTCCTAATAATACAATTATAGCATGGGATGTAAACATTCATCATAAACACAAAGATATAATAATAATCACTTTTATTATTGCCTCTTGGGCATATCTCCAACAGTCTCCCACTTGCACTAGAGTCAATAATCTAGATTACATAGTAATATACCTAACACCCATGGCGTTCTGGTGTTGGTCATGCTTTGCCCTAGGGAGAGGTTTAGTCAACGGATCTGCCACATTCAGATCAGTGTGTACTTTGCAAATCTTTATGTCACCATCTCGGACATACTCGCGAATAACGTGGAAACGTAGCTTGATGTGCTTCAGCTTGCTATGTGACCTTGGCTCCTGCGCATTAGCTATGGCACCTGTGTTGTCACAGTAGATGGCCATCGGGTCCAACGCACTGGGAACACGCCGAGTTCAGTAATGAATTCCTTCATCCAAACGACTTCTTGTGCAGCCTCCGAAGCAACTATGTATTCCGATTCAGTTGAAGATTTCGCCACAACGCTTTGCTTCGCACTCCTCCAGCTCACTGCAGCACCATTCAAAATAAATATGTATCCCGATTGTGACTTCGAGTCATCTGGATCGGTGTTCCAACTAGCATCGGTGTAACCATTTACAGCAAGCTGTTCATCACCTCCATAAGAAAGAATCATATCCTTAGTCCTATTTAGGTACTTTAGGATATTCTTGACCGCTGTCCAGTGCTCCATTCCAGGATCACTTTGATATCTGCTAGTCAAACTAACAGCATGTGCTATATCCGGTCTTGTACACAGCATGGCATACATGATAGAACCTATGGCCGAGGCATAGGGAATATTGTTCATCTTTTCTCTATCTTCTGCCGTAGCTGGACTTTGAGTCTTACTCAAGGTCTTACCTGACAACATGGGCACGAACCCTTTCTTGCTATCTTCCATTCTAAACTTCTTTAGAACTTTGTCCAAGTATGTACTTTGTGAAAGCGCTATTAGGCGTCTTGATCTATCTCTATAAATTTTGATGCCTAGAATGTATGCCGCTTCGCCAAGATCCTTCATTGAAAAACTATTATTCAAATAGGTTTTGACGCTATTAAGAAGTTCTATATCATTCCCAATCAACAATATGTCATCTACATATAGTACTAGGAATGCTATAGAGCTCCCACTCACTTTCTTGTAAATACAAGCTTCTCCATAAGTTTGTATAAACCCAAAGTTTTTGATTACTTTATCAAAACGTTGATTCCAACTCCGGGATGCTTGCTTCAGTCCATAAATGGAGCGCTGAAGCTTGCACACCTTGTCAGCATCTTTAGGATTGACAAAACCCTTGGGTTTGACCATATACAACTCTTCCTCAATGTCACCATTAAGGAGCGCCGTTTTGACATCCATCTGCCAAATCTCATAATTGAAATGTGCAGCAATTGCTAACAAAATCCTCACAGACTTTAGCTTCGCTACTGGTGAGAAAGTCTCATCATGGTCAACTCCTTGAATTTGTCGGAACCCTTTCGCGACAAGTCGAGCTTTATAGACGGTAACATTACCATCAGCATATGTTTTTCTCTTGAAAATCCATTTCTTCTCGACAGCCTTACGGCCATCCGGTAAGTCCACCAAAGTCCACACTTGGTTTTCGTACATGGATCCCATTTCAGATTTCATGGCTTCCAGCCATTTGTCAGAATCTGGGCTCACCATAGCTTCTTCATACGTCGCAGGGTCATCATCGTTGTCCACCAACATGACGTTCAAGGCAGAGTCATACCAATCAGGAGTGGTACGAACCCTTGTTGACCTGCGAGGTTCAGCAGTAACTTCGTTTGAAGTTTCATGATCATTATCATTAGCTTCCTCTCCAATTGGTGTAGGCGGCACAAAAACATCTTCCGGTGCTGCGCTACTCTCAAATGCGAGAGAAGGTTCAATAACCTCATCGAGTTCTCCTTTCCTTCCAGTCACCTTTCGAGAGAAACTCCTTCTCAAGAAAGGATCCATTCTTTGCAACGAAAACTTTGCCTTCGGATCTATGATAGAAGGTATACCCAATTGTTTCTTTAGGGTATCCTATGAAGACGCATTTCTCCGCCTTGGGTTCTAGCTTATCAGGTTGTAACTTCTTTACATATGCTTCGCAACCCCAAACTTTAAGGAACGACAACTTAGGTTTCTTACCAAACCACAATTCGTACGGTGTCGTTTCAACGGATTTAGATGGTGCCCTATTTAAAGTGAATGCGGCTGTCTCTAATGCATAGCCCCAAAATGATAACGGTAAATCTGTAAGAGACATCATAGACCGAACCATATCTAAGAGAGTTCGATTACGACGTTCGGACACACCATTACGCTGTGGTGTTCCCGGCGGTGTCAACTGCAAAAGAATTCCACATTTCTTTAAATGCATGCCAAACTCATAACTCAGATATTCACCTCCGCGGTCAGAACGCAGAAACTTAATCTTCTTGTTACGATGATTTTCCACTTCACTTTGAAATTCCTTAAACTTCTCGAAAGTTTCGGACTTATGTTTCATGAAGTAGACATACCCATATCTACTCAAGTCATCCGTGAAAATGAGAACATAACGATATCCACCACACGATGCTACACTCATTGGACCGCACACATCGGTATGTATTATTTCCAATAAGTCTGTAGCTCGCTCCATTGTACCAGAGAATGGAGTCTTAGTCATTTTTCCCATTAGACATGCTTCGCATCTTTCAAGTGATTCAAAATCAAGTGATTCAAGAAGTCCATCAGAATGGAATTTCTTCATACGCTTCACTCCAATGTGACCAAGACGACAGTGCCACATGTATGTAGAATTATCATTCAATTTTATTCGTTTAGCATCTATGTTGTGAACATGTGTATCACTACTATCGAGATTCAGTAAGAATAAACCATTCATCTCAGGTGCATTACCATAAAAGATAATACTCATATAAATCGAACAACCTTTATTCTCGGACTTAAAATAGTAACCGTCTCACAATAAACTGGATCCAGATATAATGTTCATGCTTAACGCAGGCACCAAATAACAATTATTTAAATTTAGAACTAATCCCGAAGGTAGATGTAGAGGGAGCGTGCCGACGGCGATCACATCAACCTTGGAGCCATTTCCAACGCGCATCGTCACCTCGTCTCTTGCCAGTCTTCGTTTATTCCGCAGCTCCTGTTTCGAGTTACAAATATGAGCAACCGAACCAGTATCAAATACCCAGGCACTACTACGATTACTAGTAAGATACACATCTATAACACATATATCAAATATACCTTTCTTCTTGATGTTGCCGTTCTTCAGATCCGCCAGGTACTTGGGGCAGTTACGCTTCCAGTGACCAGCACCCTTGCAGTAGAAGCACTCAGTTTCAGGATTAGGACCAGCCTTGGGCTTCTTAGCAGGTGCGGCAGCTTTCTTGCCGTCCTTCTTGAAGTTGCCCTTGTTCTTAGGCTTGCCCCATTTGTTGAAATTGGTGGTCTTATTGACCATCAACACTTGTTGCTCCTTCTTGATCTCCACTTCAGCAGTTTTCAGCATGGACGACAGTTCAGGCAACGTCTTGTTCATGCAGTGCATGTTGTAGTTCATCACAAAGTTCTTGTAACTTGGTGGCAGTGATTGAAGGAGACGGTGAATCCCCAATTCATTAGGAATCGATATTCCCAACTCTTGGAGCTTCTTAGCGTACCCAGACATAGTGAGCACGTGCTCGCTAACAGAGCTTCCCTCTTCCATCCTACAGTTAAAGAATTTCTCGGAGGCCTCATAACTCTCCATGGCCGCGCGAGTCTCAAAAATTAGCCTGAGCTCCTTAATGATCTCGAACGGGTCGTGGTGCTCAAAACGCTGTTGGAGCTCCGCTTCTAAACCGTACAGGATGGCACACTGAACTGTGGAGTAATGATTCTTCCGAGTGGCGAAAACATTCTTTTCGTCATCGGTGGCATTATCTGTAGGTGGGTCACCTAGCGGTGCATCGAGAACATAGGTCAACTGACCAGCCCTGAGGACGATCTTCAGTCCACGGAACCAGTCCGTGAAATTGCTTCCATTGTTCTTAAGTTTTTCTTTCTCTAGGAACGCATTGAAATTGATGGAGGGGGTCGCCATAATCTACAACAATTTGCAAGTAGTTTAGACTAAGTTTATGACAAATTGAGTTCTAACTTAATACTTAAACTAACTAGGTGAACTCCCACTCAAAACAACATCCCTCACATTGTCTTAGTGATTACACGAACCAAGTCCACTACACCAAGTCCGATCTTCACGAGAGAAGATGTAGTTTCATCGGCGAACAATCTTCATGTTCATCATATCAATTATATGACTCATGCTCTACCTTTCGGTATTCCGTGTTCCGAGACCATGTCTGTACATGCTAGGCTCGTCAAGATGACCTTAGTTTCCGCATGTGCAATTCTGGCTTGCACCCGTTGTATGCACACGTAGAATCTATCACATCCGATCATCACGAGATGCTTCGAAACGACGAGTCTTAGCAACGGTGCCAACTTAGGGTGAACACTTTATTACTTGAAATTTAGTGAGAGGTATCATCTTATAATGGTACCGTCGCGATCTAAGCAATACAAGATGCATAAAGGATTAACATCACAGGCAATTCATAATTAGTGTGATATGATATGGCCTTTTCTTCTTGCGCCTTTGATCTTCATCTCCAAAGCACGAACATGATCTCCATCATCACCATCATTGCGTCAAGGTCAGTGGCGCCGCTTCATGGTTGTCCATCATCACTAGCGACTATTACAACTACTTGGAATAAAGCTATTACAAGATGAATAGACACGCAGGTCTTAACAGAAATTAAAGACAACCATTAGGCTCCTGCCGGTTGCCATATTACAACAAGGATCATTGCATACATCAAATACAATCACAATCACATGAAGGCCATATCACATCACAAAACCCCTGCAAAAACAAGTTAGACGCCTCTAATTTTCTTTGCATGTTTTACGTGGTTTGGGGCTTTCACATAAGACTGATCTTACCTACGAACAAGGACCACAACGTTGATACAAGTGTTGTCAAGATGCTCATTGTAAATTGAATCTTAACTATGGTGGGAGAGACAGACACCCGCAAAGCCACTTGTGCAAAGCAAGTTGCACGTCAAGCGTGGAGCAAGTCTCATGTGCGATGACATGTAATGTTAGCCCGAGCCGCTTCATCCCACCATGCCGCAAGATGCAAAGTACACGCTAAGACACCGACAACAAAAGCATCAACGCCCACAAAACTATTGTGTTCTACTCGTGCAACAGATCTACGCATAGACACGGCTCTGATACCACTGATGGGTTCGTAGCATGGAAAACAAAAAATTTCTACCGCAAGAACGAACAAAACCCAGATCTAATCTAGATAAAAGCCAAGATCTAATCTATTAGACATGTGCAACGAGATAGATCTGTACTAACCCTTGTAGATCCGAAAGCGTTACTAGATTCGGATCTCGTGGTTGATGTAGTCGATCACTTGCCGATCTCAAGATCGAGTAGACGATCCTTCCGGCGCCGCGTTCCGGCAGCGCTTTCACAGTCGGACACACGTGCGGAGTCGAAGCAGACCTTCCTCTCCTCGTTCCAGCGAGCAGCGGAGGTAGTAGATCTTCTCCACAGAATCCCAGCAGCACGACGGCGTGGTGGTGGTGGTGGAGTAGAGAATTCTGCAGGGCTTCGCCTAAGTCTGAGCAAAAGAAAGGAGGAGGAGAGAGGCGGCTAGGGCAAGAGTGGAGGGGGGGCAAGGGGGTGGCGCCTCCACCCCTCTATTTAAAGGAGGGAGGCGCCATGGGAGGGGGAGTCCTAGTAGGACTCCCCTCCCTTCCTTGGCCGGCGGATTGGGAGGGGGGAAGGAGTCCTCCTCCCCCACTACTCCTTGTCTTGCCCCACAAGGATTCCTTGATCCTTTCTTGGTTTTCAAGCAAACTCCAAGAAATCTTCCAGAACCTTCCGGAACATTCCGAAACCTTCTAGAATCCCCATACAAATACTTCGGAACATTTCCTAACTTAGAAAATGATCCCCAATATATGAATCTTATTCTCCGGACAATTCTGGATCTCCTCGTGATGTCCTGGATCCAATCCGAGACTCCAAACAACATTCGGTCTCCAACGCACATTTCATATCTACTTAAAACAACTTCGAACCTTAAGTGTGTCACCCTACGGTTCGTGAATATGCAGACATGATGGAGACACCTCTCCGATCAATAACCATCAGCGGGATCTGGAGATCCATAACGGCTCCCACATACTCAATGATGACTTCGTGATCGATAAAACCATTAACATACGAAACCAATTCCCTTTGTCACGGGATACTCTACTTATCCGAGGTTTGATCGTCGGTATCTCCATACCTAGTTCTACCTCGTTACTGATAAGTACTCTTTACTCGTTCCATAATATGTCATCCCTTGTGACCTAGTCACATGCTTGCAAGCTAACTAGATGACATTCCACCGAGAGGCCCCAGAGCATATCAACACTTCGGGAGAAACGAGCAACTCAAATGAATTCCCTGCAACAATTTTCATACAAAATAATGTGCTCCAGTTTTCAAATTGATTACAGCCATCCAATCACACATATACAAAGAGCAAAAAATAGCTCCAGGTGCAGCAAAAAATAGCTCCAGGACAAGCTAAAATAAGCTCTAGGACAAAAAATAGCTCTAGGTGTTGTTTTCTTTTATGAATCTCTGTAAAAGAAGGGTAAAAACCAACACACATACATGGCAGCTGCAAAAGCTGTCTTTTAACACTAGTAAAATTCATATAGAAAAAGAGCACCACCTGGTATATATACTGATGGTGACATCATGTTGATAGTGTTTCAGAGAACATAAAAAATACATTTATCCTTGTTATATATATCAGGTTGCTATATATAAGCAGTTTGATACATTAGATTAGAGGACATGGGTCAAGTATTATCAGGTTGCTACACCTTTCTAACAGTGGGTTCAAACAATACCAGTTTCTATGACAGACACAAGTAGGCACTGAAAAATTCCTGGTTCCTTTTAACTTAAGCTCGAAAATGGTCACTGGATGTACCTTGCATTCTTTGACATTTCTATGACAGAGACAAGTAGGCACATATCATTGATGCTGTGTGTAAGAAACCAATGCAGATACCATAAAATAAACAATGGAGAAACCAAGACAGCAGCTAGCTGTTTTGCATGACAACCTCACCCTTTTCTCCAATAATCTGGCACTGTTTCTTTAGTCTGGGTATCTGGACAGGTTTTTGATGATTTTCCATTTGTGTTATTAACAGTTAGCATTTCCTAAGGGCCTTACTTTAGCTCCTGGAAGACCTAGAGTGGCCCCGAGCAGCCCCGTCGTATTTGACGCCAGCCTATTATTCATACTAGGTCTTGATGATGATGAGTAAAAAGAATGTATCAAACATTTTACAGGAGGAAACTGAGGCCAATGATTTACCGGTTCTGAATTACCATGTATGTAGAGTGACAATTGTTTTTGGCAGCAAACTATACAGAAGTATGACGATTTGTATTAAGTACATATCAACATTGGTGATGAACAGATTGGGTAGCATCAGTGTTATAAATATATGTGCTAATCCTTCTACTCTGTTTCCAGTGTTTTATGGGGAGATTCGGTGTGTTTCAGTGAAGTGTCAGGTTCAGAATGCAATAATAAAAAAAGGAACATGGAGCATTCAGTAGAGCAATTGTTTTAGTCCAGGTGCAGAAGTAAATGATACAAAAAACTTCAGAGGCCCGAAAGACAGTAGTGATAGTAAAGCCATCTCATAGTTGAAAGGCAAAATAAATGACATGGAATAGAAATTTTGGGTATATCCTTATCGTAGATACAACAATATTAGTATGTGTTACGCTTCTCCATTGTCTACATATGATTAATCTGACGCCACCAAAATAAACGACATAGATATTTTCTTGCTCCCAATTTATTCTACAAATTCCAAGGACCCTCACAACTTTAATATCACAAGCTATTTGAATTCATATAGATGCGTCGCTATTCCCTTGCCATGCAGGCACAACAGAGTGGTCATGCCTTATAATGTATTAAAGGGAAAGGCTTCAGATAACAACATGGAGAAAGAACATGAGCAAGCCGACCATTGTTTATAAAGGATAACACCTCTACTTTACATGCTAACACGATAGCAGATCACACGAAGGATTCTGAACATGCTTAACTAGTATAGAATTTCCATCAAAGACGGTGGCTCACCAAGAGGGAGAGAGGGGAAAGAGAGGGCTCACCGAGAGGATCTCGTTGATGGTGGCTTAATGACGAGCAATCGAGGGAGGCGGCGACGGTGACCGCATCGAGCTCTTGGCGATGGTGACCGTGCTCCCTGTTGGTGGTGTGTGCGGCGCTTCTCCTCGTCAGTGGGTTCATGCGTGCGGCCCTTCTCCTCGTCGGTGGTGCTCCTGGTGCTCCTCCTCCTCCTGGTTGCTCCAAGGGGACGGGGTGGCGCTCCTAGCAAGGGGACGGGGTCGAGATTAGGGGAATGGAGGGGGAGGAGGAGGGGAGGGGAGAGGAGGGGACGGGGTGGCGCTCACCGGTGATGACTGCTCCGGTGGCGGCAGAGCGACTCCTCCGGCGTGCTAGGGTTCTTCGCGTGAGACACAAAAGAAAGGGGATTGATATGAGATAGTGAGAGTGAGAAGAAAGGGCCGATCAGTTTTTTGACTAAGTGTAAAACATCCGTGGCGCATATTTTTAATATGCGCCTTTGATATGAGACACTTAGTCAAATAAGGCGACGCCCTCATATGTGACAGTAACACAGGCTTACCGTAGTGGTTCGACTCGTGGGGCAAAACTTGGGCTGGGGCATCCAGGTTCGATTCCTGGTTGCCTCACAATTTTTGGGCCGAGCGTTTTTGGCTAAGTGTCAAATATCCGTGGCGCATATTGCCCAATATGCGGCATTGGTATTTGGCACTTAGCCAAAAACCACAATGCCCTAGTCTATGTCAACAACCCAAGGTTACTACAGTGGTTGTTGACGCTGTGTGCTGCATCTGGAGCATCCAGGTTTGATTCCTGGCTCTCTCAATTTTTTTAGTATTTGGCACTTAGCCAAAATACTTGTCATTAATATCTAGTATATTTTGTAACAAATAGTAATTAAGTTTAACATTCACAAATCTATTCAAAACAAGGACATCCATTTGCAAGTACATAGGCAATTATTAATTTATTTAAAACAAGGACATCCATTTGCAAGTACATATGCAATATCCATACACACCAATATTCTTCACAAATCTAGTGTATCTTTGCAATCTTCTTGCCCTTCTTCCTCGCGGTTGAATACTTTAGCCCGGAAAAGTTAAGGTTTCTTCTCGTGAACGGACAACCTTTAGTAGGTAGGGTGGTCTTCCTTTTTCCTGCAGCAGTCGTCTTGTCGAAGTACTTGTCGAATTCCTCTTCGATCTTCGGATCACCATTCTTTTCTAAGTATTGCTCGTTGGCGGGTCCATCCATTCCGATGATGCTCCTCTTGCCCCTCGTCACGACAACACGGCTTGGCTTTGACGGGTCAGTGATGAAGAAACATTGGTCAACTTGGCTCGTGAGTACCCATGGCTCATTTTTTGCGGAGGCGTTCTTCATGGAGGCCTCGGGTATGGGGTGGTGAAATACCGACCCTCTTTTTGGACGCTCTTGGCCCATCTGACACGGAACATCAGCACCTTCTCTCCGGCATAGTCGAGCTCCCAGATCTCCTCAATCCTTCCGAAAAATCGTTCCTTGACGGTGGCTTCGTCATCGGCATAGGATAACATCGTTACTCCTGAGTTCTGATAGTCGCTGCTCATGTCCCTTTTCTAGGTGTAGAATCTGTACCCGTTGATGTCGTATGCCTGATATGTCCTCATGTTGTGCCCGGGGCCATTTGACACGGCGAAAATTAGTTTTTCATCCTCCGTAGAAGGCGTTTGCGGGTCTGCCGGGGGATTGTCTTGAAGCTTCTTCTTGAACCAAGCCGTGAAGCTAGAGTTGTGCTCTCTTGTTACGTCTCCCTTCTTCCTCGGTCGACCAAGGTCAATGAACTTCTGCTCGATTAAGCTTTTGTGCTCTTCCACCCAAGGATCGACCAATTCGATGTGTTGTAGCACGACTCGGTGTCCCTGTCAAAGTCGTCACGTCGACCCTTCGCGCTAACATGCATGGTGCGAAATCCCTCGCGGTGGCCATATCCAGCAAGCCTGCCGAGGTGCGTCCTTTTGGGCAGACCAACAGGGTCATCCTCGTCGTCCGGGTCGGTGCGTAGATAATTCTGGCAGAAAGAGATGCACTCGTAGGTCAGAAAGCCCTTGGAAATGCTTCCATCTGGATGTGACCTGTTGCGTAGGAATCCTTTGATAACATCGTTAAGCCTTTCAAATGGCATCATGTTTTGCAGGAATGTCGGCCCGAGATGAATGATGTCATCCATGACATGGACGAGTAGATGGACCATGATGTTGAAGAATGCGGGCGGGAAGTAAATATCGAGCTCGCATAGTATCACAATGATCTCATCTTGTAGTGTGTCGAGCTGCTTCAAGCCAATCGACTTCCTCGAGATGACATCGAAGAAGTTGTAGAGGCCAAACGGCGTCTCACGAACGTGCTCGTCCATTATCCCTCGGATCGCAACGGGAAGTATCTGCGTCATCAGCGCGTGATAGTCGTGAGACTTCATCCCGCTGAACCTCTTCTTTGCTTTGTCTAGATATCTGCCTATGTTCCCCGAGTAACCGTAAGAAACTTTGACTCCTAGGAGGCAGTTGAAAAACTGCTCAAGCTCCTGCTCACTTAGAGTGAACCAGGCAGCCGGAAACACTGCAATTCCCCTCTTAACCCTTTTGCGGCGACCTTGAGTATCTTCAAGCGTCGTCTCATCATCATCATCATCATCATCGGGCGGCGGCGTCTCATGAAGTTCTTCCTTGATGCCAAGTTCCATCAGGTCGTTCCTTGCTTTCGGCCCGTCTTTGGTCCTATCCGGCATGTTGATGATAGTGGCAAGCAGAATCTCGCACACGTTCTTCGTGATGTGCATGCCATCAAGGCTACGGGGCGTGTGGAGGTATTTCCAGTATGGCAGGTCCCAGAAAACAGGCCTAGCTTTCCACACACCATGCAGCGGTTTCGTCCTCGGACGCTTCTTTCCCGACAAAGGGCACTCTTCCCAGTTGTCCAACATATGTTGGATCACTTCTCCGCTCCTTGGACGTGGGGCTTTTTCGAGCTCTACTTTGCCATCGAACAGATCTCCACGCTTTCTCCACACGTGATCCTTTGGAATCCACATTCGAGTCCGTTGGAACACGGTCTTCGATGACCCGGGATCCCTTGGTAGCTGGAGATGCAGGGTCTTATCCATGCAATTGACACATGCTTTGTGTCCGTGGTTCACCTGGGCAGACACGTATGCGTGATCTGGATAGTCCTGCACCGTCGTGAGCAGCGCGGCTCTCATAGGGAAATAATCTCTTGTGTATGCGTCCCACGTATGGGCTGGCGTCTCCCACATCATGGCTAACTCTTCTTTCAGCAGCCCGAGATACATATGCATGTCGATACCTAGTTGTTTAGGCCCCTGAATCAGAATACACATGTGTATGTATCTCTAGTTGGTGCACAGCCAAGGAGGGAGGTTGTACGGCCATACAAACACGTGCCAGGTGCTATGTGTGCTATTCTGGTTGCCAAATGGATTGAGTCCATCGGTGCTCATACCAAGCCTGACGTTCCTTGGATCGCCCCCGAAGTCTGGAAATTCAATGTCCAGTGCGTTCCACTGGCTAGCGTTTGAAGGGTGTGTGAGGATCTTGCCCTTATGTGGATCATCTTCGGCTCACTTCTTCCTTTCCGCGTGCCATTGCATGAGCGTTGCTTCCTTAAGGTCCACGAAATACCGCTGCAGACGGGGAGTGATAGGAAAGTACCATACCACTTTCCGAGGAACTTTCTTGTTCCCTCTCTTGTATCGTCCTTGGCCACACACCGGACATGTGGTTCTATCCTTGTACTCGTCCCGATAAAGTGCGTAGTCATTCATGCAGGCGTGGTACTTAACATACGGTAGGTCGAGAGGACATACGATTTTCTTGGCCTCCTTGATACTAGTTGGACACGTGTTCCCCCTGGGAAGACGTTCTTGCCAGAATCTCATGTTTTTGTTGAAGCTTACGTCGGTCCATTTGCTTTCTGCCTTCATCTCCAGAGCCGTGAGCATTACGTTCAAGCGGGTATCCTCGGGCCGACACCCAGGATACAATGGAGTTTTCCTGTCTATCTCCATCTGCGCTAGCTTGGCTTTCTCCCTGGCAGCAGCTTTGGTGTTGCTCGTCTCCCTGAGAAGTAGTTCCTGAACATGAGGGTCCTGCAAGGCCGAGGTTAGCCGCGTCGTTTGTGTGTCTGTGTCTTCTCCACTGGCACCTACTTCGTGATCATCATCATGTCCGTCACTGTCATCATCTCCTTCGTGTTGATCATCATGTCCGCCGCTGCCGACATATCCTTCATGATCATGATCATGTCCGCCGCCGGCATCTCCTTCGTGATGATCCTCATGCCCGCCCTCGTATTCAAGATCGTTGACGTCCTCGTCATCTTCAGAATCATAGCCGCGCATGAAACCACGCATGAGCAGGTGATTCTCCAGGTCTCCGGAATTAGGGTCAACCAAGGTCCCGAGATTGCATGTTTGACACGAACATCTTATGTAGGTCCTCTTGTTTAGAATCATGTCGGCCACCACGAGTTTCTTGTATCTAGCTGCTCGACCTTCGCTCATGTGTCTAACCATGGTTTCCTGTGCGGTATAGAGCAAAAAGAGAGAGTATCTTAGAACCACAACACCATCATGCACACACACACACACACACATGCATGCATGGCCGCGGGAAAAATTCGGCATGACATCTCCTAAAAATGGGACATATGGATAGTGCAAAAATTTGCCGAAACAGAAATTAATCGACATTTTGGCAAACATCCATGCACCACCAGAGCAAGCAACATGCTTTCATCTTCGTCACCTACAAAAATTCATGCACCACATCCATGCAAACACATCATCCCTCTCGCAATAAGAAGGCTTCACAAACATAAGCATGCACACACATACACACCGCACCGACGTCCACCCTCCACACAAAACATCCACATGCATGTCCTCCAACATCTCACCTAGTAGAATCGTTACCGGGCCAAGTCCGCGACGAGATAGTGTGGTTGTTGTTGGAGAACCAGATGGATGTTGGAGGAGGAAAACTAGTTGGTTTAGTAGATCTACAACAATCGGAGAGGCTTCCCCTCACAAAACTGTGAAGCAAGGTAGGTTCAACAACAAAGAATGGAGAAAAGAATGGAGAAATTGAGGTGGTGGGGAGGAGGAGGACGAGCTAGATCTAGTTTGGGGTGGTGGGTGGAGAAGAATGGAATGGTGGTGGTGGGTGCGGGTGGATGCCAACTTGTAGATCTAGACGAAGTTATCAGTGGCGCATATTACACTAAATGCTCCACTGATAAGTCTGCCACCTTTTCAGGTGGTGGGCCCAAGACTTATCAGGGGCGCATTTACTACTATATGCGCCATTGGAGGGAAAGTATCAGTGGCGCATATGCTGAATGTGCCATTGATATTCCTGCCACCTTTTAGAGTGGTGGGGTCCAGGTGGGGCCCACATAGTTACCAATGGCGCATGTAGGAGAAGATGCTCCATTGGTGAGGAGAATATCAATGGCGCATATTGCATATGCGCCACTGATAATAATATATCAATGACGCATATGGATATATGCGCCATTGATATTTGGTCCACATGCCTCCAGAGTGCCGGGCCCACATTATCAGTGGCGCATTATTTGTGATGTGCGCCATTGGTTATAAATAATATTAGTGGAGCATATTTTTAAATGCGCCACTGATAATTATCAGTGGAGCATATTCAAAAAAATGCTCCACTGATAATAAATCTATCCATAAGCCTTTCTCTAGTAGTGCATTGAGGGGGATTCTACCGAAAAATGTTCGAGTACCCATTGTGAAGCTATGTGCATTCCTCAATACAAATTCTCAGAAGGTAATCGATCCATAAATTCTACAAAGGTTATAGAATGATGTGGTCCATTGCCTTGCCAGTTTTGAGTTGGTATTCCCACCATCCTTCTTCAATATTATGACGCACCTCCTAGTTTACCTAGTCGAAGAGATTACCATTCTTGGTCATGTATTTCTACACAATATGTTCCCCTCTGAGATGTTCATGAGAGTCTTAAAGAAATACGTTCATAACCATGCTAGGCCAGAAGGGCGCATCTCCAAGGGCTATGGAACAGAGGAGGTCACTGAGTTTTGTGTTGACTTGATTCTTGACCTTAAGCCGATTGGTGTTCCTTAGTCGCGGCATGAGGGGAGACTGAGTGGAAAAGGCATGCTAGGAAAGAAAGCAATAATAAGTATGGACAAGCATTCTTTCACTCAAGCACACTACATAATTCTACAAAATTCCACCTTGGTGGATTCGTATATCGAGGAACACGTGAATATTGTACACTCCAAAAACCTGGGGCAGTCTGACTCCTGAATTAAACAAGCACACATGGTGACTTTCGGCAGTTGGTTGCAAACACATCTCATGAATAACACCACTGTTGGAGATCAGTTGTACTTGTTGGCTAGGTCACCATCTTCGACTATACTGACTTTCCAAGGGTACAAGATAAATGGGAATACATTTTACACGATCACCCAAGATAAAAAGAGCTCCAACCAAAATAGTGGTGTCCGCTGTGATGCAGCAAACAACAATGGGCAAAATGACACATATTATGGTTACATAAAGGAGATATGGTAACTTGACTATGGAGCTTCTTTTAAGGTCCCCTTATTTTTGGTGCAAATGGGTCAAGCTGATTGGAGGCGGGGTAAAGGTAGATCAGTAGTACATAATGACAATAGTGGATCTCAACAATCTTGGGTACAAAGATGAACCATTCGTCCTAGGAAATTATGTGTCTCGGGTTTTCTATGTGAAGGACATGTCTACCAAACCGAAAAAAGAGAAGATAAGAAAACGAATACATCATACGATGAGCCAAGCACCACATAGTTCTTTAATGAAAAGAAACATCATGGGAGTGGAGGACAAGACATACATGGTACGGGCACATGGTACCAAGATAAAAAGAGCACCAAGACAAGACAGACATGGTAGGAACTGCAAGAGCACATGCACGATGTGGCTATTTTTTAAAGTAAGAGTATCGAACCACAGAGAGCTATTTAGTTAGGGTATTTATGCGTCTCGTCACTATCTCTCAAGGATTACTTGTAAGCTACCCTTAATCTCAAGTAAGAGTGATTAGATAAGGTTGCTTGTGCGTAAAGTAAAGACTAAAGACTAAAGAAACAGAGAGACAAATGCATTATAAAAGGTAATGAAACTACACTAAGGCATAGTGTTCTTGAGGACTTTAGGATCCACCTTTAGCATTGGTATTAAATATCATTAGGACAAATCTATCTCTTTTCTTATGACATGTGTGGGGAGAGCTCCATAAATGAATGTTCACATAATGTCATTTGTTACTTCATCCCTAATAACCACTACGATTATCCTAAGCAAGACACTCTGATCCCTCACAATTAAGGGTTTCCCCATCGATATTGATATGCGCTTAGTGAATCTCTCATTATCCCCCTTGACCATATGAATAGCATGTCGGCATGTTATTTCACTTTGCACCGTATGTACTACCATAACAATGGTAATTCCCTCTCTAGTCCCGAATGAAAATATTACATGGTCGACTTCACATAATATCTAGAGAGATAACCAACACATAAGCATAAACAAAAGTTATAGATCATGTTTATTTCACATTAGAATATTGCTAGGGTTTCTCCATCTCCCTGAGAATAGGGTAAACTAATCACTCATGGAATCTATCAACAACATCATCATGGATATATGCAATCAATACGATTAGATGGATGATAACAAGTGAAAATACACAATAGCAATGGGAACTACAACAAGGTATGGTAAATGAGATGGGAATGGTGATCGTGATGAAGATGCAATGGTTGATGACGATGGGTATGATGCCTAGGCCTTCGATGATCTATGCAGTAACAAGGATGATGTCTTCTGCAAGTCCCCCTCTAGATCCCTTCTAAAGGTGAGGTTTCTATGTGTTCTGGTGTCTCTGAATGTTGGATTTCAGATTTGTCTACGCATGGTGAAAGTATATGATGAGCCAAAGCAACCGCCTGGTATGTGTGCGTGGTACCAGCAGGGATTTCCTGTATGGACCCTCGTTAAACCTTTTTGAGCTTCCCTTCACGATGGCTTTCCTCCCAGGTGTGTGATAAATCATAACAATGACTTTTATTATTTCATAAATATCATATTTTGTCCAATATGACAGGCCAAAGTGATATATTCTTAAATGCCTCAATATTTTAGGATCCTATGGAAACATGCGTAAAAGGTGTGCGCGAGCACCGTAAAATACCAAAATCTTACTACTACTCATGCCAAAACATAAAGTAAATATGCTTCAAAATGCACCCATCAGCTGTTGCTGCTCGCAGCAAAGGAAGCAGACGCTCGCAGCAGAGGCCGCTACCATGTGTAGTAGACGCTACCGTCATGTGTAGAAGACATCGTAGTCATGTGTAGTAGATGTCGCCACCCTGTGTAGCAGAGGAAGCTGCCAGTCGTAGCATATTCCACCGCTATGTGTAGCATACACCGCCGCTCGTAGCAGTCGCCATCGCGTGTAGCACCTATGCTGGTGAGTCCCGTCTTGTCCACTTCTAGGGAGGAATTGTATTATTTTTCCCTTGACTAGAGAAGAGGCGACCTCACGTTGGTGATGAGGGCTTCGGGGTGGCGTGTGTATGGTGTATGTGCTAGCTCCATTAGTAGAACAGGTGCGCGGTGTGGTGGGCAGGGCGGTGCCGAAGCAATGGTCGGGATTTGGGATGGTGGGGAGGGGAAATGCTGTTGGATCCAGTTCTTTGGAAGTCGATGGATGCGGTCGTGCTGCGGTATCAAGATGCGTCACACCCTTGTTGTAGCAGGACGATTCGTCAGCAATGCCTAGCTTGGATGAAGCAAGGAAACATAGAATGATATGGATGGTGACTGAACGAGTAGCATTATGGAGGACTGAACGAGTGAAGGAGAGCGAGGATAGGGACGATGGGAACGTGGTCGGACCCACGCATGAAGGGTCCCCTATTTTTCTTTGACACATGTTCGTACGGTAGAGAACGGTAGTGACCTGGAGGATGGATCCTGGGGGAATTAACAATGTTTTCCAATATTTAAAGACAAAGTTAAGGCAAGAAGAGAATGACACGGGTCTGGTTGGGATAATTTGTTTAAATGGGTTTCCTATCAGACACCCACACAATCTCCGAGATTGATTTTATGTAGCTGAACCGTGATACATTTGACTAGGTTGAGGTTTGAACCAATTTTACGAACAAAGGGGAAGCAATCCTCGACTAATGATGGTAGTCAATCCGTGCTTTTCAATGTTGGGTGGAGGATGTGATCCCGTTCAGGGACTTAAGAAACAAAAGCTAGAAGTGGTACCGTGGCATATCGTGGTGTGGGTTGCTTGTTTCGTTTTGGATTTCACTTACCGGTGGCATGTGTGTTAATTTGGTCTATGGAGGGGAAAATCATCCCAAAAATCTGGACCAAGGAAACAATCCTCCTTTTATTATTACTAGGGTTACGTTGGAAAAAGACCGTCGGAGCGCCGGAATCACTCAGAAACTTGCATGTGGCCCAATCATATGTGCTCAATTATGGTGGAAGGTCCCTATGTCCAATTTATATCTCCCTAGTGCGAGCCTGTTCACGTGCATGTGATAACACTCACCGAAGTCCTAGACATGTAGAAGGAAACTCTCACTACAGGTCAACCGGAGGGAAACCCGTGGAATCGTGGGCTCAACCTTAGTTTCCCATGCAGCTATGGATTAAACAAAGAAAAAGTCCATTGGTAAACCCTAGCATAGATAAAGCTATAGGGGTAGACTTGCGAGGCCGACTGGTTAGGATTTTGCTAGAAAAATACCTCTAAAGTGCGGAATCACAGAAAAACTTATGTGTGGCCCTAGCATATGTTCACAAGTGTGGTGGAAGGCTCCTAGATCCAATTTCTAGCTTCCTGGTGTGACATGTTCACTGCATGCGATAACACTCACTGAACTCCATATACATGTAAAAGGAAATTCCCACTATGGATCAACCAGAGAAAAATTAGCGAAATCTTGGGCTCAATCTTAGTTTTCGATGTTGCTATGGCCTAAATAAACTAAAATAGAGAAAAAAGTCCATTGGTCAACCCTCGCATGGAGAAATCTACAGGGGTAGACCCGCGGGGCCCACATATTAGGGTTTCACTAGAGAAAAAAGTCAGAGCGATGAAATCACTCAAAAATTCCGTGTCACCCTAGCATATGTGCACAAGTGTGGTGGAAGATCCCCAGATCCAATTTCTAGTTCCCTAGGGCGAGTCTGTTCACGTGCATGCGATAACAATCACCAAAATTTTAGACCTATAGTAGTAAACTACCGTTACAGATCAACCGAAGGGAAATTGGTTGAATCGTGGGCTCAACCCTGGTTTTCCTTGTTGCTATGGCATAAACAAAAAAATGGATAAAAGGTCCATTGGTCCACTATTCGCATGCATTTGATAACACTTAGCATAGTCTTGGAGGGAGAACCACACAAAGTAGAACACGGCTAGCTGCTGGGGGTTCTGAAATATGTATATGAGAAATGGATATATATAGGGACATAAGTGATGAAATATGTTGGGAACTAAATGATGGCACAAAAATTGTTGATAAATTTTTGAATATAGCCTTTGAGATGCCAAAAGCACATTTCAAAGACTTTGGCGTGTATGCTGGGGCCAAGCACACAGCAAAGCCCTAATCGTTTTGAAATTCATGGCGGGAACGAACTGTTACGTGTGCGTGAAGCTATTTTCGACATGGCCCTCTACATGCACATGACAACGAACAACTGTTATAACGGTTATATGAAGTGAGGTCGGGGCCATTTTGCCGTGCAAGTACATGCGTTGGTATTTTCTTTTAGTCCATCGTGTGGTTTGCGTTGTCATGTGATTTTCCCTAATATATGTCGTGTGTTTTTATTTGCCATGAGTTTATCTTTTGGGATGTCGTGCGATTTTTCTTTGTAGTGTTTTTTTCAGAATCCACATGTGATTGACGACCTTTGCCATGTGCCGGGAAGGAGAACACATGGCAAAGAAGTGGCTGCACGACTGACATGTGTATGTCCTCTAGGTGCCTAAGGTTGGCATACCCGGCTCAGCCCAGTGGAGGCCCAACAAGATAGGCCGTGTCTGGTACTGAAGCCCACGAAGTCTTGGGTGGCCCGGGCCCATAAAGGATGCGACTCATTGGAGGATACAACAAAGAATAGATAGAAAGTTTAAAAGAAAATCTAATATGTAACCGACTCGGTGGTATCCTGAGACTTGGCTTCCTCATATAAAAGTTTGGAGGGAACCATGAGAAGGACCTACCAAAACCCTAGCACAAACACCCGCGAGATTACATCTATGTACCATCACCATCAAGGCACCCTTGTAAACCTTGGGTTCATCTTCAATCAAGAGTAGACAAGCAGGAGTAGAGTTTTCCCTCCGGGGCCTGAACCTGGGTAAACACTGTGTCCCTGCATTGCTTGTCTATTAGCCGAACGACATCTCTAGCACACCCCACTTCCTCAAACCCAAGTCCATAACTATGGGCGTTGGCGTGTTAACCCCATGTCAATTTGCGCCGTCTGTGGGAACATGTCGCACTGATGTTGCGACCTCGACGGCTGATGACTTCAAGTGCACAAATCATTTGTAGCTAGTTATGAAATAAAGATATCGATCCCACAGGGAGAAAAAGACTAAAGTCTAATAACTCTTGAATTAAATACTACAATGGAAATGCTAAATAAAGTTCTAAGTGACAAGATAAAATGCAAGTATTGCGTAAAAAGGTGTTTTTAGGTTTTTGGTATAAGAGCAACAATAAGTAAAGTAAAACAACTAAACACAGAAAATAAGTATCACGTATGTAAGAGAGATTGGAACTGCAATAGGGAAAAGGTGTTCTCAGGGATTAGCGGATACACCACTAGCATTATAAAGAGCTAAAGTAAAGATTATTATCATGAACATTCTCAACTGTGTATGTGTGGGAGGAACTCCGTATATGGACAAATAGGCAGCAATCACTGCTCACATCATCCTCATAACCACATCAGTCAGCAATCAACATCAATCGAAATACTGCGCTATTAAGGGACTTAATCTCGTAGGACGTATCCCATGACATGGATAGTGTTCCGTGAGTTTCCTCGATTCCCAAGTTGATACGTAAGGAGTGCCAACAGGTTTATAGTCACCATAAGTGCTAACACACCTCTTTCTACCAACAAGTAGTTCCCTCCATCAAGTCACCATAAGAGGCAAATATTGAGAGGTCGACTTCTCTCAACATCAAGATAAAGACAATCTAACACATGGTCACAACGATGAATATCATAATTAAATTTATCTTATTTCAATCTCATACTAGGGTTTCTCCATCTTCCCAAGAACTAAAGATCTACTCAGACATGGAGGCAATCAATATCATGGCAATAACAGTGGAATCTATCATAGATAAATAGTACTTATATAAATCCACAATGAGTATGGAAATTACAACAAGATCTAGACAAGATGTAGATGGGATGGATGAAGATGGTGGTGATGCAGCGGTTGATGATGAAGATCGATGCCTTAGCCTCCCGGATCTGCGCAGGGCGAAGATGGATCCCCGGTGGACGAGTTCCCCTCCAGATGCCTTCCGGAGATGAGATTTCGGCGCTTTCTGGTTGTTTTGTATGTTATCCCTCTGATCCAGTTGCATAGGATGAAAATATTTGAGGAGACGGTGGTGGCGCCAACTATACAACGGGAACTATACGGCCGGAAAATTTATTCCCATCGTATAGTTGGTCATTAAACCATCTGTGTCCTTTGTTGCCTTCAGGTTATCTTCTGGTATTATTGATATTTCCCAAATAAGTGATTTACGTTGTTTTTGACTCCTTTTCTCCTCAGTACAACTGCTCCAAGAATTGTTTCCATTGTATCCATCATATGTCCTGATCCTGGTAAAAACAGACATAAAATGTGCGCGCGAGCGCCGTAAAATACCAAGATCCTATATCTACAATGAAAAATAATAATGTAAAACATGATACAAATATGCACTCATCAACGTCCCCAAGCTTAGACTCTTTCTAATGGATGTGATCCTCATATTCATGAAGCTGAGTCGATAAAATAAATGAGGCAGTTGCAACATCTGTTTATCATACATTATACATGGGATAAGTTCATTAATAGTACCTTAATCGAACCATCCGAATAATATTAGCAGGCTTCCACACCTTAGCATATAATAGTTCACAAAAGATCACTCTCAATATGATGTAAAAGTATTCAGTTCAACCGAATGAGTTAGCGAGGTAGTCCCAAGTGTTTTAGGATTTAACATATTCACTTGGGATTCAAAATCTCAAAACGTCTCTTTGTCATACTACAATATAGTGGTGTATGCCTATTTGCTCTTTGCACATTCACTATTTTTTTTGATATATATGCTCACACTTTTGTTTAAGTGCTGTGCAAAGAAGCTAGACATACATTCCACTACATGTAGGAACCCAAAGTTTAACGATCTCAATTACCAAATTCCAATTGTATATGAAGCAATCTTTATAGCTTGAATATTCTACCTCGTCTTGATCTCACTCTTATTTGACAGAACTTTTTATTTTCCTTTGTTCAAGGTTTCTTTTTCAACTCTAACTGATTAGATAATTTTTATTTGTTTATAAATCAAACCATGTACCTACAACATATTGACCAAATTATATTTGTATGTTCCATTAATACCAATGGTGCGGAAGACTCCTATTTCTATCATCAAGTACAAGTAAAATTATACTCAAGCCATTCATATATCCAATAGGACAAACACAAACTAAATATTGCTCCATATATGATAATAAACTCGGAATTTTATAAAAGGGATTGACTATTCCTAAAGAGAATTCTAATGATGCAAACTTTATTTCGAACTAATGCAAAACTAATATAGTAATGTAAAAACTTATAAGATAGATTACAAGGTCTTAAAGATCTCCCCAAGATTGGAATCAAGCCAGGCGGGATCAAATAATCCCTTGTGATTATTTGATACCGTGATTAAGGTAGATCAATGTGGCACCATGGCACGTGGTATCTTCTCCTCACGGGCCAGCCTAAGACAAAGGGATTGATTGACAGCGTCTAATTCTTTAACACGCAGCTTGTAGAAAAGATTATTCCTCTCTAGCACTTTCACTTGTTCTTTAATGAACTCATTGTTATCTTGAAGGGTTTGTAGCGCCTTGAGACTCATAGAAAAACCTCTTCGGTTGTCTGCTTAATATCTTCATCAAGTTTGTCAAGATAAAGTCGTAGAAACCGAAGATGCTTGGGAGTCCCTGGCATCTGTTTGTCCATCTCTTCAATCTTCCACCCGAGGGCTTTCAACTCCTTCTCCCGTCCCCCATGGGAAGCATTGAGGAACTCCATAGGGATAGTCTTGATCTCCTTTCCTTGCTTCCTATTGCTCCCGATCTCCATAGGAACTTCTCTCCTTGGCTTATGTCCCTTAGTTTGCGTGTCTTCGAGTATGAAGAAGAGATAGATTGGTTCCTGGAGATTATGATTAGAGCTAGAGACAATGGCGGTATATAAGGGGGGTCAGAGGTCGGTCAAACTCATGAGAAACACCAAATTCACGCCCAAGAAAAGAATCTTAACGAAACAGGGAAAGAAATCGCGGATTTGGAGGAGTCCGGCTGCGTAACGACCAACTATATGGGCGTGACCCATATAGCTACGGCCGTATAGTTGGTTCCGGGCAGATATTTCCAAATATCTCAAGTCCAGGTCGGTTAAGTTACCGACTTGGAACCGACAATACCTTTTTTTATTATAATCGGAAAAACAAAAAAGTAAACAAAAATGTCTAGGAGTTTAACGAAAAACTATACGGCCAGAATTTCATCTTCGGTCATATAGTTGTGACCGTATAGATACAAACACCAAAAATCGAAAGTGTCTGAGAGTTCAACGACCAACTATACGGCCGGAATTATTTCCTCCGGTCGTATAGTTGCACCCGTATAGTTCCAAACATCGAAAACATTTTTGCAAAGAAGATATAGAGAGTTTAACGACCAACTATACGGCGGGAGCTTCCTCTCCGGTCATATTGTTCTGCCTGTTGATGCGCTCGACTTTCGACGTGGAGTTCGTTGGGAACCCCAAGAGGAAGGTATGATGAGCACAACAGTAAGTTTTCCCTCAGTTATGAAACCAAGGTTTAATCGAACCAGTAGGAGCAAGGAAACACCCCAAAGGTGTTACTAGCTGAGCTTTCGTAGGGCGCACTACCGGTGCTAGTAGCAACGTGGAGACCTGCACAACACAACCATAGAACTTTGTCCCCAACTTGCGATGAGGTTCTGAATCTCACCGTGTTTTGCGGAAAACAAAGGATTAAACGTATCGAATGGAAATAAGTAAAAGTTTGCAGAAAGTAAACACAAAGCAGAAACAGTTTATAGATTGTATGTAAAGAAAAGGACCGGGATCCATAGTTCACTAGAGGTGGATCTCCTTAAGATAGATAACATGCTGGGTGAACAAATTACAGCGGGGCAATTGACAAACACCGAGAAAGCAATACATGCATATACTAATCATCTTGACTCCTCCAAGACTTGATTGGGCAATACAACATAATACATAGACCGCCATCCAACTGCATCTATGACTAATAATCCACCTTCAGGTTATCATCCGAACCCCCTCCAGTATTAAGTTGCAAGCCACAGATTATTGCTTTACGAACTACGTGTAAAGTAAACAATACGATTGTTCTATGAACAAAGGATTGTTGTTTTCTCCCTAGTAGCAAAATCACATCTAGTACCTTAGAGATTTCTGTCACTTCCCCAGATTACCAGAGGCATGAACCCACTATCGAGCATAAATACTAACTCTTGGAGTTGCTAGCATCTACTTGGCCTAGATAGCTACTAACAACGGAAAGCATGTAAGATCTCAAATAACAAAGACATGATAGAATCAATAATCAATCTGAAATAGCATCTCAATATCCATCGGATCCCCGCAAACACAACATGTATGAATTATAAATAGATGATCTTGATCATGAATGGAGCTCACAAGATCTAAACATGAAAGCACAAAGGAGGAGAACCAGCCATCTAGCTACTACATGGATCCGTAGTACAAAGATGAACTACTCACGTATCACACCGGAGGCTTGCATGGTGATGAAGAAGGCCTCCAAGGTGAATTCCCCTCTCCGACAGGGTGCCGGAAAGAGCTTCAGATCCCTCCCAATCTAGGGATGGAGATGATGGCGGCTACAAACTCTTTCGTGGGTTTTTGATCGGGTACTTAGGGTTTTCGTCCCGAGGGAAATATATAGGCGGAAGGAGAGGCCGAGGGGCTGCTAGGGCTGGCCTCACCACCCCCTGGCGTGGGCCAGGCTGGGCCGCGCGGCCAGGTTGTGTGGTGGCCCCCTGGTCCCTCTCCGTCTCGTATTCTGGCACTTGATCACTTCCGGAAAAATAGGCACTTTGGCTTTTGTCCCGTCCAATTCCGAGAATATTCATTTTCTGACTTTCCTAGAACCAAAAACAGCAGAAAAAAGGCAGCTGGCACTGTGGCTCTTGTTAATAGGTTAGTCCAAGAAATCATATGAAAAGTACTCCAAAGTTGGAACAAAACACAATAAAGTGGATAAAACCAAGCATGGAACATCAAAAATTATAGATACATTTGCTGGGCGAAAATCACCAGGACTAAAGTCCATGTCAATAAGATTGGTGTCTTGCTGGGCAAATATGGACACTGCATCCAACATCTTTATTCCTTGCCTCTGCAGGATCTGTAACTCAAATTCTTGAAGTAAAAGTATCCAACGGATCAGTCTTGGCTTATGGTTCTTCCTCTCAAGGAGTTCTTTTAAACCATCACGATCCGTATGAACTCTTACTTTTGCATCAACTATATACGAACACAATTTATCGCAAGAGAAAAATACAGCAAAGAGTTCCCTCTCTTCCTTAGGATAATTCTTTTGAGCACTATTGAGTGTTCTACTAGCATGATTTATAATATTAAATCTACGACCTATGTGTTGTCCTAGAGTTACTCCTATAGCATCATCACTAGTTTCACATATTAAGTCAAATGTCATATCCCAGATAGGTTGTTTAATGATAGGAGCATGGGATAAATCATTTTTAAGTTTATCAAAGGCTATAAGACATTTATCATCAAAATTAAATCTTACTCCCTTTTGCAGGAGATTAGTCAAAGGTTTAGATATTCCAGAGAAATTTCTAATGAACCTTCTATAAAAACCCACATGACCAAGACAACTTCTTATACCTTTTACATCCCTAGGTTGTGGCATTCTCTCTATGGCCTCAACCTTAGCTCTATCCACTTCAATTCCCTTACCTGATACCTTATGTCCAAGTACTATACCTTCTTTGACCATAAAATGGCACTTCTCCCAGTTTAGAACAAGATATGTTTCTTCACAACACTGCAAAACTCTTTTAAGATTATCCAAACAACTAGTAAATGAAGTTCCATAGACAGAAAAGTCATCCATAAATACTTCCATTGTTAGTTCTATGAAATCCGCAAAAATAGCAGTCATGCATCTTTGAAAAGTAGCTGGAGCTTTACATAAACCAAAAGGCATATGTGGGTACGCATGTAAACCATAAGGACTAATGAAAGTTGTTCTAAGTTGGTCATCAGGATGAACAACCATTTGAGAAAAACCAGAGTATCTGTCCAAGTAGCAAAAAATGAGTGTGGTTTGCTAACCTTTCTAAAGTTTGATCAATGAACGGTAAAGTATAATGATCTGTCCTAGTTTCTTTATTCAATTTCCTGAAATCTATGCACATCCTGTGTCCAACAATAGTTCTATTAGGTATCAATTCATCGTTTTCATTAGGAACAATAGTAAAACCGCCCTTCTTAGGGACACAATGAACATGACTTACCCATTCACTTTCTTTTATAGGATAGATTATACCTGCATCCAATTGGCGTAAACTTCCCTTTATTACCACTTCCTTCATTTCGGGCTTCAGCCTTCTATTAAATTCCGCAACTAGTTTAACACCTTCCTACATGAATATTCGATGAACGGTTATCATGGGAGTAATGCCCTTCAAATCATCCATTGAGTACCCGAAGTCCTTGCGACGCTCCTTAAGTATTTTCATGAGTTTTTCTTCTTCTTCTTCTCCTGAAAGTTTAGCACTAATAATAACAGGATTTTTATTTGTATCATCTAAAAATCTGTATTTAAGATTATCTGGTAGAGTCTTCAATTCAGGGGGCGGTAATTCCCCGTCCCCTCTCTTTTTTGGCTCTTCAAAAGCCTCATTAGTTGGAGGCCCTATAATGGGAAGTGAATCGAATTCATCTTCTAGTTCTTCTAGGGACTTATCCTCCATAACTATTTCTTCATAATTTAAGTCTTCATTTATTTCTTCTTTTTGATCACTAAAGAAGAGAGCTGTCATTTCCTCAATAGTTTTCTCTTTCTCTTCTTCTTGTATTTGTGGAGGCCTATCTTTAAATTTGAAAAAGTGGAATTCTTTTTCCGCTTCCCAAGCTTAAGAGACACAATCTCCTTTTTGAAATCAACATTGGCACCTACATCACTCAAAAAGTTTCTTCCAAATATAATAGGGTAAAGAGTGTCAGCTGGCATATTAACAACTACAAAATCTATAGGAAAGTTTTTATTGCCAACTGTGGCAGTTGCATCTTCAACTACTCCCATTGGGATTCTAAGAGTTTTATTGGCTAACATTATTGTCATATCAGTATTTTCAATTGTAGCCGGTTCTATTTCTTCTTTTATTTCTAAAGAGAAATCATAGGATATAACATTAACTTCGGTGTCAAGATCACATAAACCATAATGCATGGTTTCTTTAAATATGCAGGGAAGAATAGGCTTACCCACATCTTTTACTTTTGTCTTACTTCAACCAATACGAAAGTCTCTTTATCAAGTTCAATATGTTACAATGCGCATACATAGCCATAATTTCTTCCTTGGTTACCTCTTCATATTTGGTTTCTTCCAGATGTTCTACAACTTCTGGCATAATTTCCTCTTCTGGTATCTCATATGTTGGTTCTAGGGAGGCCAGTGTTTCTTTAACTTCTTTCTTATTTTCAGGTTCGGTTGGTGGATCATACTTGACCAAACACTCTTTTGGAGCTTTGATGTGTTCTGTAAAAGCTTTAACAACTTGAAACACAAGATCTAAATCTAAATAAAGTTCTTTAGATAATTCTTTAACATGGCCCTTTTTGTTATAGTCATGAATATACTCATGATCCATTTCTACGTCTCCTTCGCTTCCAAGAACAAAATTCCATGAAACTCTATGATCGCGAATTATATTAAGTAAAACCCAAGCCTTAGTTATAGGAAGATTCATAAAGGCTCCTTCCGAAAAAGAGTTTAGTTCTATTTTATTAGGTTCAATTAGGCCGGCATAAAAGATATGCAATAAATACCATTCAGGAAAATCATGATGAGGACATAGATTAAGTAAATCTTTAAATCTGATATAAGCTCTTACTAGTCCTTCATTAGGACTGTTCTTCCAAGTCATTATAAGACGCCTGATTCCAAAAGATTGTGATAATGGGTAATATTTTGCTAGAAATTCACATGCTAAATTATCACAAGTAGTAGTGGCTTCTAGGGGTAGAGATCTATACCATGAGAGAGCCAAACTAGTCAAATCCTGACTAAAAAATGTAACCCTTACCTCATTGGCGGTATATCTCATCAACTGAAACGTGCCACATATATCTTTGAAACATGCTATATTCTCATATGGATCAAGATCTTCTTCATCCCTAGTAAATTGCTTCTTGTGTAGAATACCAAGTAATAGAGGATTTATTTCAAACCCCCTTGTCTTCTTGTTGGAGTTGTCTCTTTTATAAATGTCATAGGGCTTCCCAAAGTGGTTGAGTGGGTTAGCACTAGTCATACGCTCAAACTCCATCATTTTGGTGGAAATCTGTAAGTCAAAACAAAACTTAGCAAGACAAAAATAAATAAGAAAAAACTAAAGGACCTACGACGCTTAGCTCCCCGGCAACGGCGCTAGAAAATAGCTTGATGACTGCAAGTGCACAAATCGTTTGTAGCTAGTTTCGAAATAAAGATATCGATCCCATAGGGAGCAGGATACTGAAGTCTAATAACACTTGAATTAAATACTACAATGGAAATGCTAAATAAAGTTCTAAGTGACAAGATAAAATGCGAGTATTACGTAAAAAGGTGTTTTTGAGTTTTTGGTATAAGAGCAACAATAAGTAAAGTAAAACAACTAAACACTGAAAATAAGTATCGCGTATGTAAGAGAGATTGGAACTGCAATAGGGAAAATGCGTTGTTAGGGAGTAGCGGATACACCACTAGCATTATAAAGAGCTAAATTAAAGATTATTATCATGAACATTCTCAACTGTGTATGTATGGGAGGAACTCTGTATATGGACAAATAGGCAGCAACCACTGCTCACATCATCCTCATAACCACAACAGTCAGCAATCGACATCAATCGAATTACTGTGCTATTAAGGGACTTAATCCCGTAGGATGTATCCCATGGCATGGATAGTGTTCCGTGAGTTTCCTCGGTTCCCAAGTTGATACGCAAGGAGTACCAACAGCTTTATAGTCACTGTAAGTGCTCACGTACCTCCGTCTACCAACAAGTAGTTCCCTCCATCAAGTCCCCATAAGAGGCAAATATTGAGAGGTCGACTTCTCCCAACATCAAGATGAAGACAATCAAACACATGGTCACAGAGATGAATATCATAATAAACTTTATCTTATTTCAATCTCATACTAGGGTTTCTCCATCTCCCCAAGAACTAAAGATCTACTCAGACATGGAGGCAATCAACATCATGGCAACAACAATGGAATCTATCATAGATGAATAGTACTTGTATAAATCCACACCGAGTACGGAAATTACAACAAGATCTAGACAAGATGTAGATGGGATGGATGGAGATGGTGGTGATGTAGCGGTTGATGATGAAGATCCATGCCTTAGCCTCCCGAATCTGCGCAGGGCGAAGATGGATCACCGGTGGACGAGTTCCCCCTCCATATGCCTTCCGAAGGTGAGGTTTCGGCGATTTCTGGTTGTTTTGTATGTCGTCCCTCTGATCCAGTTGCACGGGGTGAAACTATTTGAGGAGGAGGTGGCATCTCCAACTATACGGTGGGAACCAAAATTTATTCCTGCCGTATAGTTGGTCGTTAAACCGTTTGTGTCCTTTGTTTGCTTCGGGTTTTCTTCTGCTATAAGTGATTTACATTGTTTTTGACTCCTTTTCTCCTCAGTACAACTGCTCTAAGAATTCTGTGCATTGTATCCATCATCTGTCCTGATCTTGGTGAAAACAGACATCAAATGTGTGCGCGAGCGCCGTAAAATACCAAGATCCTATATTTACCATGCAAAATAATAATGTAAAACATGATGGAAATATGCACTGATCAACAAGGCCATCACCTGCCGTCTTCGACTCTTCTGCATTGGGAGAACGCCTCACCATTGCCTCGTTTGAGTTCACTGTCCACTCGTCGGCTACCCACCCAGCCTTCAACTCCCTCGACATTGAGGTCAACATGATGATCAGCGGCTTCAGCTTCTAGGTCAGCCGGACCTACACACTGCACGTCCCTGAGCAGTCAACCACGCTGTCGAGTGCACCGACTACATGGATCCCACCACCAATCGGGACCCTCAGTGAGCTAAACACCAGCTCCTCGGCCTACGGCCCGGACAACAGCAACAATTGCGATTCCGATCTGAGTGATCCACTCTGAAAGGACCAAGATGTTGGATCTGACCCGGAAAGCTCCAGAAGCAACACCTTCACCAACCGCTACTACTGTGTCATCGTCAACACCAACACCGGCGACACCACTGGCAATGGTGCTGACACCGGTGCTGACCCTAAACTGGCAACAGAGCTGCCCGTGATAATGACAACAACAACGACATCGACATGACATAGATTCGCCTCACTAATGTAGAGTGGGAAAGGGTACACCGGGCCCTAATGGGTGGCACGCCTCTGCCTCCCTGTACATCACAACATATGCTAATTGTAACATCCCCAGCATTAGAGCTTAGAAATAAGCTAAGATGAGGTGTGTGCATTGCATTCATGCATAAAAAATGTGGATAATTTTCGCTCTTTTAAATAAAACTTGTCAAAGTGATTGAAGCTTCTCTTAACTTGGTGGAACTGAAGTAGATCATCAAGTAGATTGCGAGAAGTTTCAATATGACCTTTGCAAAAACCTTATCTTTGGGTAATATAATTTGATCTCTGGGTAGATCAAATGTAATAAAACTAAGTCACAACACACTACTTAATAAGGAGTACTAGATCTTCTAGAGATCATGACATGGTATTCCCTACAACAACTCAAGGATGAATACTTAATATTCTAAAGATGATATCAAGGTATTGTCTACCATAAACCCTGAATACCAAGTTAAGTATATAACTTAAGTAAAAACTCTATAACTAAATCTTGATACACCTTCTTGCCATAGTTATTCCTACCATGGGTATCATGGTGGTTCTTAAACATTAACTCTTATCACAAATAGAGTGGAAAGGGAAGTCAAGCCAAGACCATTCATCACATACCTTTGTTGTCATATTAACATATGACATTCCTAATTAACCAAGTCCTAGTGTCAAGTGATCATCAATGTTGAGTGATCAATCCCTGACCTAGAACTTATTAGACTTTAGCTTTGACCTATTATATTGACCTTCCAAAGAACTTAAGTAAATTATTAAGTAGGAGGAACTAGTTATGGTAGAATGTACCATCATCAATGGAATGTGATCCTTAGTGGTGATCAAACCATTGGATGTTGGAGGAGTTAACTCACACATGAGTGAACTAGAAGAAGTATCTAAACCTAAGAATTAACTAATACTTGAGAAGTTATAAGAAAGATAGAAATGGTAGAATGTAAAATAATAATCTTCTTAAGCCAAGTAGATACAATTATGGAGTAAGCCTCCTTAACAAGATAAGCTTTATAGAGAGGCTAGTATAAGTCTACTGCTTAGTGTTAACAGATCTTGATCAGACAATTAGAAGCCTAAGCTTAGTATGATCAAAGGATAGTGGTCATTATTCTCAAGCCACTGGAGAATAGATGACTAGATGATGAGGAAGTGTTGTGAGAATACAAAATTAGGCAAAGCCTAGTAAGCTGAATCATCTAGCTTGATCATGAGTGGTCCAGCTAGGGTATGATGAAGTTTAGAACCTAAGTGGAATGGAGTAGTGGAAGTCATGGTAGTTTAACAAGCTAATACAATAAAAAACTTGTATTATGGTAGTAGTGCCATATCTCTTCTAGAGGATCAATATCACATGTAATATAGAGAGGATTGTAGTCTTGCGAGTCTTGTAAGTAGAGGCAAGATGGATTTAAAGGAGTTACTGGATGTAGTTAGAAGTAGCTACATTGATGGATTCATCAGAGGTAGTTTAGAAATGGAAGTCATATATACAAGGAGAAGGAGGAGGAATATTGTTGAAGTGACATGACCATGTCATCATATGATGATGGATATGGTGGAGTCAGATGATTGACTTATTCAGGAAGATGTGATCCTTGTGAATAAAATAAGAGAGATATATAGAGTATATTTAGGAAAGGAAATCCTTATCTAAAGCTAAGCTTAGTGAGGAATTAAGGATAGGAGTCCTTGAGAAATCCTTAACCAAGATCATATCAAACCAGGACAAGACCCATGTCTACTTATTTGTCCAAAACCCTAGAACTAAGATGGTAGTAAAACCAATTTCTATTTTAGGCAGCCAATGAATAGTATCTCTTAGTATAATGAAATGTTTAAGAGTTAATTAGATTACCAGTTGAGAGCGTGTATTGATAAGAGCCTTGTCCATTTTGTTCTCTTAGATCTAAGAGAAACCTAGATCCATGAACCAACAAGATTTATCTAGGAAGTAATTCTAATATCTCAATCTAAGTTGAGTTATCAACCCTACTCCTAGATTTAGAAGTAGTATCGTTAAACCTTGATCCCTAGCAACATGCACTAATAATCTTGAGGGTAGAGTATCTTCTAGGGTCCATAGTAGTGGTATTAGGAACCCTAAATAAGTGTTCCTGGGCATTGAGATCACTTATGCCACATTAATGATAATGGGTGTTCACCATTAGATAATAAATTTATTTCAAAACATTAACCCTAGTTAAGAAAGTAGTAAACAACTAGTTCAAGAAGTGATCCATGCCTACTTTGAAAATAAGTAGAATGGTTATGAAGAAATTGTAATGGAATTGGAATAAAGAAAATTCTAAACTTTAAGAACCTTAGCATTTAAAATCACTATATAGGGGAATTGATTATAATGAATCTTTACACTATTCTGAATATTCTACCAGAATTTTAAATGTTTAAACCTTGTAGAAATAGAATTGGAAAAGAAATTGTAAATAGAAAAGAAAACATAATATAAAAATAGATAAAAAGAAAAGGAAAACAGGAATAAAAGTTTCTGGCCCGTGGCCCAATTCCCCCCGCGCCTATTTGTTGCCCGCGTGCAGTAGCAGCAAATCTCGCTTACTTTGCTTCGGCCCAGCAGAAGCCCAATAACAGCCCGTCTCGCCTTCCCTCTGTGACTGACAAGTGGGACCAGATGGAGGACCGCGGGTTGAGACAGAAGATTGCTAGGGGGTTTTATGCAAAATTACTGTCGTCGTTTTCCCGTGCGTCACAAGCTGCTCTCTGGAGCGAGCGCCGTCGCCTGATGCCAATCACCGGCGTCAGCGAGGATCAACCGCCGCGATGGATCACCGTCACCAGGGAGGAGGATAAGAGCACCACGAAGACGCTCCGAGCCATCCTCATCCCCATTTTCCCTTCCTCTCGTTCTTATCCTCTCTACCGAAGAGGACACCGAAATCCTAGCCACCAAAGTTCATATTCCCTCCACCTTAGACCACCTCTGAGCCAACCCAGGACACCGCCATGATCGCCATCATCTCCTTGTTCATCTCTGATAAGACCCGCAAGCAGGCGCGCCATGAATCACAGGGAATTGGGCCTGGCATCTCGTCGGCCACCGTGGCCATTACCGTCGATTCGCCGTCAACAGTCCACCCCATGCCCCGTCGGCTATGCTGTGAGCATTAGGGTGAGATCACTCTTCTCCTAGACCTCTTCAATCTCCCTCTCTCGCTCTAGATCACCATAGCGCCGTGCACCGTCGTGGGCCGCCACAAAAGAAGGTCGCCAGAGTACCTCCGGTGACCAAAAAGGAGCGGCGACACCACTCCTAGGTTCGCCTTGATGCCCTCCATTGAATGCACCCTTCCATTTTGGCCTGCAAGCTCTCCTACGATGTGTCCTTGCTTGACAAGGGAGCTCCGACCGTCGCTGATGTCACCATGTCGTCATGCTGGCGTCACCCTCGGCCACCTCATCCCGTTTGACCAGTCCATGCTACCGTGGCCTATGCCACACATGTCCGTGTCTTGGGCTAGGTTAGGTTCGGTGTAAAAAGGTTTAGTTGGAGGCTGACGTCAGCGATGATGCAATAAATCATTTAGTTATTCCATTTTAATAAATCTAGAAAATGATTAAATATTGTTAATTCATTATCTTTTGTTTATAATTTAGAAAAAAAATATAATATATCAAAATGTTTAGAAAAATAAATTCTATAATATAAACCTATTATTATTCTTTATTTTTCAACTTAAATAAAATAATTATTATTAATTAGTAAATACCCTATTAAGGATAAATCTTTTAAAAGGTATATTTTATTATTTGAAAATTCTTAAAAATAAGTATTAGATATTAAAATTCTTTGAAAAACAAAATAAACATTTATAAACTTGTTTCATATATTTTTGTGTCACTTAACTAAATATTTATTATTTATTAAGTCTTTATAAAATGATAAAACTTATAAAAACCATAATTTATTATTTAAAAATCACAAAAAACATATAATATATGAAAATGATCACAAAAATAAAGTATACACATTAAAATATCCTCTTGCAGATTTGAAGTCAAATAAAGGTAAACGTTTAATAAGTCTTGATTAAAACTATTTTCTAATATCTTAATGGATTAAAAAAATACATAAATCTTTACTTTGCCTTTGGCATTATTTGTTTAAAGTCTAAAAAAACGAAATAACAAGTTCAATTGATGTTCAAGTGAAGTTAACATAGGTCTAACCATTTTAAGATGTATTTACTAAAACTATCATCTAAAATTAAGTGTATCTTAATTTTCCTAAGAAGATTTATTCAATTATAAAATCAACTAAAATAGTTTATTGTTTATCACAAGGCTTCTAATCACTTATAAAATCATCAAGATCATATTTACTAATTCCTCTACTAGTCTGGAAAACTACTTAAATTAAAACCAAGTCCTTAAGTAATTAAAGTAATGCCTATTTTGTATTTATGTAGTATAACCTTAAGAAAATACCAATTCCATAAAAAGCAATGCTACTTGTATTCTACCTTTATGAATCATGAAGAAGTAAACCACCTGTAATAAGATGCCATATTCAAAATATATAAATCTCCACTTGTTAGTGGAAAACTATTCAAAATGTTAATTGCTTTCTTCGTTAATACTCATAAATAGTAAGAAACATTAAAGTTTTAGCTTTAAGTAATCTTTTCCTCAAAAGTTATTCTTTCAAGAAATATTAAAAGTATTCCTTAAGTATTTCTATGAAGAATCTAATGAATTAATAACCCTTTTAAGAAATCCCTATATACCATTCCATACTCGAGTTCTTTACTATTGCATGCTACTAGTTGTATTTACTTATTGCTTCACACACTCTCACAAGCCTTAATAAGAAACATCAGTGTGAAGCTGATATAAAAGTGAAACACGTTCTAAAGAAACCATTCCTAGTTTCTGAACCCTAGATCAAGTACGATTATTCCGGGGATTCGCGTTTATCAAATTGCATTACATTACTTATGCATAATTGCATCTTGCTTCTTTAAACATTAGTCCTTACCAGACCAATGATGCTAATTTCAGATTTTGGATCTTCTATTGTCTTGAAGACCGTGAGTGCATAATCTTGCAATCACAAAAGGCAAGTTCACACTTGATCATGGCCTTTGATTATTTTCTATCAAATACTTGTAACTCAAATGTTGTAATCACCTACATTTCAAAAAGGTCCAAACACACTATTTTCATAGTAATATGATTATGGATTATTTACCAAATGGTAATAATCTACTGATACAGTTCCAGTGGTAAAGGAACATAATAGCTAGGACTTAACAACCAAAGTCGCCAGTGATTTTGGCGCCATATATTACGCGTTAACCATGAGATTTGGAATGGGACAGAGAAGTCAGTTTTATCTTCTCCCTTTCGCATGGACGAATGGCCTTATAGTTCTGAGTATTCTTTTCGGTCCTTCTTTTTAAGAAGTTTCTTTCTCTCTCTTTAACCTAGAGTGTCGCTGGATATTTTGTAAAAAAGTTGAGTTGTAATCTATAGTCATGTCTGGGACCTGCTATGTTTTTGTTGTAACACTCAGAGGGATGTAATACTAGTGAACGGTGTTTCATTAGTGTTATGTAAACGACTATAGTGTACTACATCATGAAGTGGTACGCTAGGTCACCGCACTAATGGCCTACCGTTGGTACCTGGATAAGGAGTTTCGCCGCCACCGGACGATCGCAACCCATCTCGGAGAACGGCGACGACTCGCCGATGAATCGAGTGCTCGATGGGTGTTGCTCTCTTCCATTAGTGGGTCTTCCTCTAAAGGGAATCACAATGTTGGGGGCATCCAGAAGACGCCCTCGAATAGATCGGATGGACGAGGCGGGCAGACGCAAAGCCACCACGTAGCTAGATTCTCGTTCATGTTCATAGATGCGCATGGCAACAAGACGCCTAAGACCTCGCAAGCCGTTGTCATGGCAGCCACCACCTACTTGCTATTTGATACCTTCGATCCGGATTATGGATGTAGTATAACTTATTTTTCCCTAGTAGACCTAGGTTTATCGAATCTTCGGGAAGCAAAGCATAGTGAAGTTACTTTAACGGACCTTTGGGAGTTTTAGAATTCCTTTTGTGTTTTTACCGGACCAAGAGTTTGCGTATTTTTGTTGTTGTCGATGATGGGGAGAGAGGGCCTAGGGCGTTCGGTTTCACATATAGCTGTGCAAAACATCTGGTGGGAATAAAAGATAGAAATAAAGTATGCATGTAATTGTTAGAGGAAGATAAATTATATGTGGGAAGTGCATCCATAATTGCTATTGTGTCTGCAATCTCTTATAACAATAACCTACTAGTCTCATCCATAGAAGAAAGAGAACTAATGATATGCATAGTGATGTCACCGTTAATCCCAAGTAAATCCCTCACATATAGCCGTACTACCCTTTCTGTCACTGGGGTTCCCAACCTACATATTAGTCATTACTCATACTCCCTATACATACCTCAATCCTCGGGGTATTGGGTACTGACAAGTCCTTAGATTGAGGCAAGAGAGGATACAATAATAATCATGTCATACAAACTAATACATGATCCCATCTATGATAAATAACATGCACAAAAAGCTACATGGCTAGGCCGAAGCCCTTAGCCCAAGGAGAATTACTCACACATAGAGATGAGATCAAACATCATAAACATTGTAGTAGAAATCATGAGATTGATAGCAAATAGTATAATGTTGCCAATCGAAGAAGATATCTACTATTAGAAGTGGTGGAATATGGCTATGGTGGCCGAGAGATTAGATAAAAGTCTATTCCTCCAGCGGCTCATTATTGTTGTGGATGGAGATCTGGGGGGTGGCTGATGGTTTCTGCGAGCGCCTCTTTCTCGTCGCCCGAGGCCTCTTTATATGGGGGTCCCTTCACGAAAGTTGTTTTGTTTGACCTAGCGGCATCGATGGCAACTATACGACCGGAACTATACGGTCAGAATTTTATTCCAGTTGTATATAATGTTGGTCGTTAAAGCATCTGTCTCTGATCCACGACTCTTGGTTTCTTATGGTTGTTGGAAATCTCACATCTTTGACTTTAATTTAGTGATTCCCATCATAAAACATCATTATCTGCGCAGGAAAAAATAGAAAGAAACGATTGCATACCCCTTTGAATATTATACATTAGTGGTAGGGTTTAGAGAGATATTTCATAAAAATTGTGAATAATATCCAGTTTAAATGTGTACGCAGATGGCTATATTTCACATCCATCAACCTCCCCAAGCTTAAACTTGATCATCCCCGAGCAAGAAAACCAAAATCAAAAAGGAACTCAACATTTAAACTAATATAATGAGATGATGATCTTACTCATGATTGATAGTCTCATCTTTCCTCCACTTCATAAATCTGAAAAACTTCAGCATAGATAGAGTAATGGCAAGCATATCATACGGGTTTTATGCATCCTTATAGCACAACAAAATTATTGTTAACATGGATGATTCAAATGAGTAAACTTTATTCCATGTCATGTAATCAACTCATAGGCTTTCCTTTGAACAATAAAGTATAATCATGTAAATTTAGAGTGTGAGAGTTGTCATGAAAAGCATATACACTAGAGTATCTCATTTCTCCCACATCAATAAATCAAGATTTTTCAAGCACTACTTTTATATTCATTGTCCTTCAAATTAGTTTTTGAGTAATTGAGAGCATGCCAATTTTTTTGTTTTAGTTTATCGGGCTGTGATGGACACTTGTGGCATCACTAGGGTTTTTGTTCCTTTTGCATAATGATTACTCATAATAGCCAGAGGAGTGATTCCATCATGAACACAGATACCCGGGAGTGCCAAGAACCTTACCCACTATAACATTGCTGCTACATGTGTAAAGATCAAATCTAGGAGTTTCCTCCATGAAGATCGTTCATAGGCTAGCGGAGTTGTTGGCATCCCATGAAGTTTGATACGCGTAAAGCAATATCATTCTTATGATTAACAAGTAAAACTTTGGCATGCTCAAAAAACCGCTAAACATTAATTCAATCGAACAAATCCTTTTAAAGAGAGTTATCAAGTCAATAAACATTTTTAGTGGGGTTTAGTGTCTCTAGAAATAAGCCTTCAAGACTAAACGCTACAACACCCAAGCCTTCAATTGTGAGACTTTTCTTATTACAATTGTTTAGCAATTTTTAGGAAAGACTTGGTTAATTACGAGAGCTCGCACAAAACATACCCAACTAAATACCCATGCAAACGAAAATGTTACTACAATACAAAGACTCACTCCACCAATATAATATCTCAACACTTACTACTAACTAGCATGGGTTTCTCAAACTTCAAAAGTGGGGAGTCATAAGGCATACTTCTCATGTTTGGTTCCACTTCTCTGTTCCTTTTTTTTGTTTCTTGGAAACTCAAAGTCGATCACTCTCCTACAAATACATGAGAGCCTCGAGGCAGAAAGAGAAAGAAAGAGGGAAAATAAATAAAAATGGAGAAATCTTTTTGTTATTTTTTGGAGAGGGAATTTAAAGAATAGAAAATTGGCGGCAAAGGTCGGCTCGAAAATCTTTAAAGCAAATAGAAATAACTAAAGATAAAGTGTTGGGAAAGCCAACATGAGTGCTTACAAACTCAAATTAAAAACACAACCTCAAAATAAATAAAAGCAAATAAATGCCAAATAAAGATACATGAGGAAACTTCCCCAGGCTTAGGATTTTGTAAGCCCTTCAAATCATTGTGGTGGCGGGAAAAAGTCGGTACTCCAGTTCACAAATTGAGTTGATAGGTTACTAGTTGATTCTCGGAGGTTCAGAGAGAGGCTATGCATTCTCCACAGTCCCTCCAAGTTCTTGTAAGTCTTGGTATGTAGCGAACCGGGTTGATGGCTGCTCCTCTTGATGAGAAACTTCTTGCTCCTCTTCTTGGTCCTCATCCTCATCCGGAATCTCCTCCTCGGGTTGGTGTTGCTCAGCCTACAAGTCATATAGCAAACGTCCTTCCTCGATAGAGAAAAGACCATTAGGCATAGGAGCGGGGTAGATACGCCCATCTCCATCAATATGCAGGTAATAAACACCACCTCTCCTAGTGAGCATTCCACAAGCTTTCAAAGTAGAGAAACCAACACATCGCTCACCTAGCATAGGTTGCAACTCACCTAGGTCGACGCCTCGAGCATTGGCGAGCACGGTGATGACCTGTGATTGGTCCTTGGCTTTGGGAGGATTGGTGCTCCAAGTACCGCACAAGGATTGCGCCCGTGTTGAGTGAAAAGTTGTAGTTGATGTAAGCAGCCTTTGCGAGGACTAAGATGTCCTCCTCATTGAGTCTTGTGAACTCATTATGTGCCTGCAAGGTATTAGCAATAACATAGATCAAATAGAGAATTGCAGGATGTTGAATATTCTTCCCCTTGCTTACTCTAGTAGTGAAACTTATTCCATTATAATATTGTCCAGGGGAAGGATTTAAGCCAGTAAAGGATGCACGCAAGGAATTAACATCATTGTTTGGGAAACTAAAACATGCGCACCATTCATCTAGTGTTAAAGTGTAGTTGTTGTTCCTAAGTCGGAAAGAAACTGTGTCCTCTCCTTGGCATAGTTTATCAGTGCTTTGCAATGAACTTAGGAATGCAATGGTTAACCGGCGATAAGTAGGCACATCATTGTACACAAAGTTTTGCAGGCCATTTCTATTGCAAAGTAAATTAAAGTCATCAGAAATATCGAGTTGGTTCAATATAATGGGTAAGCTGACTTGGTGGCCTTCACTTCGCGGTTCTGGATCTTGTTGAAGCGATCACATTGGAGCTCATTCCTGAACCGTATCCCCATGCATTCTTGAGTGACAGCTCGAGAAGCGCTAGTGGTGGCATGAGCATGAGTTTGGCTCCTTGTGTTCATCATCTAAAACAATAAAGGAAGACAAAAATAAAACTTTTTGATCCAACAATAATAAGTATAACATATTCCTCATCATAAAACACTAGAGAATCCTCTCCAAATAATAATCTAGGCAACAGAATCATGGAAATTAGTTCATAGTAGGTCTCACCCTAGATTGATAATGACAATAGATCGAAAATGAATTTGCAAAAAGTAATTGGAGGATCGGAGGAGAAACATACTGTAGATCACTTGTGTGTGAGGAAATCGAACGAAATTGAGTAGAGGTGAAGATCTCTTGAGGTTTTGAGAGAGTTTGGAGGTGGAAGAGAGAAAAAGGATTGAAGTTTTGGAGTTGGATGTACCTTCCCGTGCGATTTTGTGGTTGTACACAACTATACGGGCACAACTGTATGGCCAAAAGAATGCGTTACCGCCGTATAGTTGGCCTTCTGTCAACTTTGTAGGGTTTCTACCTGGCGGCACAGCTATATGGCCGGAGCTATAAGTCCAGAACAATATGTTCCCGCCATATAGTTGGTCGTCAAACCGTCTATTCCTGGGAAAGAATTTGTACAAAATCATCGATATCTATACGACCAGAGCTATATGGCCTGAATTTTTATTCCCGCCGTGTAGTTGGTCGTTAAACCGTCAGTACGCGGATAAGAATTCGTACGAAAGCATCGATATCTATACGACCGGAGCTATACGACCGGAATTTTTATTCCCGCCGTATAGTTGGTCGTTAAACTGTCAGTACATATGAAAGAAAAATTGTCGATGACAAAAATATCTATACAACCGGAGCTATACAGCCGGAATTTTTATTCCCTCCGTATAGTTGGTCGTTAAACTCTCTATGTCCATAAATTTTTTGCCGTTTCTTTGATAATTACTTCTTATATAGAAACTTAGTGAAATACCTTGTTTTGGATAGAAAGTTGGCAGTTAGAATTATCGACCAACAACAACATGTATAAAGCAGAATTTTGAGTACTACCAAACTTCTTCTCTGTAAATGGAGTTTTCTAGCACTCTTTATTAAACATAAACTTAAACTAAAACTTAACTCAAACCTTTATTTCACATGGGTTGCCTCTCATGGAGTGCTCTTTTATGGTCAATATCTTGACCTTGATGTTACTCACTTGGGCTAGATGAGTGGAACACCCACTCCAAAGTAGTTGGCCTTCAAAGTGATCGCCTCCTTCTCATCATGTTTGACTTTCTTTTTCCTGGGAAAATGGATAACAAAAGGATCTTGCGAAGGCTATTGCAGCTTCATGTTCCCTTCATGGAGATTAATTAAAGCCTTTATAGTTCTTAAGAAAGGAAAACCTAGTATGATAGGAGCAATAGCATCTTCAGGCATGTCAACAATAACAAAGTCAATTAGAGCAGGACATCCTTTAATGTAAACTAAAGTGTTCTCCTTAATTCCTATAGCTTGTTTATAGGTAGAATCTGCAAGATGTAGTTTTAGTTCGGTGATCTCGAAAGATCCAAGATTTAACTTGTTGAAAAGACTCTTTGGGATTATTGAGACACTTGCACCTAAATCACAAAGTGCAGCTATCTCATTGGTCCCAATCTTAATTTTTATCGTGCGCTCAAATATATCATCTAGTTTAACAGGTAATTTTTTAGCGATTTTCTTGTATTCCTCTTCAAGGTCGCGTACCTTAATTGCTACTTGATCAACAAAGTGTTGATACATGCTTCATCGTTACCTTCACTTACCGGAATTTTGACGTTGATCCTTTTTACGAGATCTTCGATGGTGTAGCTTGGTGAAGGGGAATTACTATAATCAAGCTCTTCAGGCTCATCTCTTTGGATCCTAATCATTTTGAGTTCTTCAATAGGATTGGGCTCAGCTTTACTTGCAAATTTAGCTAGAATGAGAGTTTGACTCTCGGTTATCTTACCTAGCTGTGCCTCAACAATCCTCGTCCTTTCTTGGAGGTCCTGTAAATCATTCCTAAACTTACATCTTGGTTAGATAATTTACCAAGCACATCATCATGGTTCTCCGTTATTTTAACATGAATATTGTTTTGTTCATTTTGTGAGTCTATAAAAGACTTAAGTGTTTCTTGGAGACTACCATTACTAGTTACCATGTAATTATTAGAGTTACCTGCAGGATTAGAATAATGTTTCTAAAAATTAGGATTGTAATTTTTCTTCCAAGCAGGGTTATAATCATTACGAGCTATGAAGTCTATTTCTTCAATATTAGTTTCGCGAATAGCTCTTACCTGAGTTTCCTTACCTTTTACGGCTAATATGAGCTCATCCAACTTAGCATTGGGTTCTTCATTTTCTTATGGTGAGACGGAGTTCACCTTCTTCATATTTGATCTTTCCACATGCCATTGGGCATGGTTGTCTTGCATATTGTCTAGCAGCTGCTTTGCTTCGGTAATATGTTTACCCATAAATGTTCCTCTAGCTGTAGTATCAAGAATAGACTTAGACATAGGATTAAGAGCATTGTAAAATAAATGGAGGATTAACCAATTTTCCATCCCATGGCCAGGATAGTTTCTTCAGCATTCTTTCATCCTCTCCCATGCAAGCGCTAGTGGCTCACGCTCTTCCTGTCTAAAACCAATAATATTAGATCTTAGTTGTATAGTCTTTGCAGGTGGGAAACATTTAGTCATAAATAAAGAAGTACATCCCACCCATGATGTAATAGTATTTTTAGGCAATGATAGCAACCATTCTTTTGCTCTCCCTCTAAGAGAGAAAGGAAATAAACGCAATTTGACCGCATCAGGGTCAACATCTTTTATGCACATCATATCACATAGACTGAAAGCAAACTAACAAAATTAAAAAACAAGAATTAAAACAAGCAAGGTTCCTACTAACCTCACCAGGCTAGCTATCGCTTCCCCGACAATGGTGCCAGAAAAAAGGTTGATACCTTCGATCTGGATTATGGATGTAGTATAGCTTATTTTTCCCTAGTAGACCTAGGTTTATCAAATCCTCAGGAAGCAAAGCATAGTGAAGTTACTTTAACGGACCTTTGGGAGTTTTTAGAATTCCTTTTGTGTTCTTATCGGACCAAGAGTTTGCATCTTTTTGTTGTTGTCGATGATGGAGAGAGAGAGGGCCTAGGGCGTTCGGTTTCACCTGTAGCTACACAAAACATCTGATCGGAATAAAAGATAGAAATAAAGTATGCATGTAATTGTTAAAGCAAGATAAATTATATGTGGGCAGTGCATCCATAATTGGTATCACCTCCGCAACCGCTTATAACAATAACCTACTAGTCTCATCCATAGAAGAAAGAGAACTAATGATATGCATAGTGATGTCACCGTTAATCCCAAGTAAATCCCTCACATACAGTCATACTACCCTTTCTATCACTGAGATTCCCAACCTGCAGATTAGTCATTACTCATACTCCCTATACCTGCCTCAATCCTTGGGGTCTTGGGTACCTGACAAGTATTTATATTGAGGCAAGAGAGGATACAATAATCATCATGTCATACAAACTAATACATGATCCCATCTATGATAAATACCATGCACAAAAAGCTACATGGCTAGGTCGAAGCCCTTAGCCCAAGGAGAATTACTCACACATAGAGATGAGATCAAAGATCATAAACATTGTAGTAGAAATCATGAGATTGATAACAAATAGTCTTACAATGTCGCCAATCAAAGAAGATATCTACTATTACAAGTGGTGGAATATGGATATGGTGGTCAAGAGATTAGATCTAAATCTATTCCTCTGGTGGCTCGTCAGTGTTGTGGATGGAGATCTGGGGGTGGCTGATGGTTTCTGTGAGCGCCTCTTTCTCGTCGCCCGAGGCCTCTTTATATAGGGGTCCCTTCATGAAAGTTGTTCTATTTGACCTAGCGGCATCGATGGAAACTATACGACCAGAACTATACGGCCGAAATTTTATTCTGGTCATATAGTTGGTCGTTAAAGCATCTGCCTCTGATCCACGACTCCTGGTTTCTTCTATTTGTTGGAAATCTCATATCTTTGACTTTAATGTAGTGATTCCCATCATAAAACGTCATTATCTGTGTAGGAAAAAATAGAAAGAAAGGATTGCATACCCCTTTAAATAGTAGGCATTAGTGGCAGAGTTTAGAGAGATATTTCATCAAAATTGTGAATAATATCCAGTTTAAATGTGGACGTAGATGGCTATATTTTAGAGCCATCACTATCCAACCCCCGAAGGTGGGAGATCAACGTACTACCATCCATCAGTCTGCTCTGGCTGGACTGGGAATGTTTGAAGCAGCACACGCGGGAGAACCGACTCTAGAGCCGAAGAAGGCACCCGCAAAACTCGCGAGAAGACGATCTCCATTGTACGAAGAAGATTACCAGCCGCAACGGTGCCATAGCCCATGGTGGAGGGACCGTAGCTACGACGCCCGCTATGAGATCACGCAATGCAAATTCAAAAAGCTACGTGCCAAGCATGCCTACTCCTCCGAGTCGGAAGACGAAGACCTGGAGCTCTGCAGCGCCATATGCTTTAGTCCCGCCATATGACAAACACCGATTCCCAAGGGCTTCAAACTGCCCTCGGATAACCCAAAGCTTGATGGCTTCCAGGAACCGAATATCTGGTTATACAACCACAAGAAGTCCATGAAGTGCCACGGAAGATCCAAAGAAACATCTAGGCAATGCCTACAATTGCAACTGCAGGGCGCGATGCGGGCCTGGATAAACATCCTTCCCTTCCCTAGTCGATCCACAGCTAGGAAGAGATGGTGTATAGTTTCGTCCAGAACTTCAAAGGGCACATACAATCAACCGGCCCCAATCAGAGAACTCTAAGCAAGGTCCTAGACGTCGAAAAATCCCTCCGCTCATACATCCAGCGATGGTCCACCATCAAGAACTCCGCGGACGACATTTCCGAGGAGCGAGCGATCGATGCATTCAAGGCCGGCGTACACCATCGAGAGCTCAAGGAGGAACTCGGCCGCACCAAGCCGGTACCATCGACCACCTGATGGACATAGCAAATTGGTGGGCGAACAGCGAAGACACAGTCCACAACAGCCAAGAACACTCGGATGATGAGGACGATCTGGGCTGTAGGCACGACCACCGAGGAAAGCGTAGGAACCATAGTTACGAGGACCGCGATGAGGTCGACATGGTCACAGCCGACTACGCTGACAAACACAATGACGGAAACCGCAACATCGGATATCACGGCGATAACTACCGCGAGAGTAGAAAAACGAACCGGGTGTGGCAACATCACGCCAATGACGGCACCTCAACCGCGATAAACCGATTGTCATGCCCCTACAAAGTCCATTACTACATCAACAAGTAGGACGGTATGAGGAAGTTGAGTCACCTCCTCAAAGACTAGTGCGAGTTTCAGAAGCTTCAAGATGCTTACGTGCAACTTCAGCGCGAAGCAACAAGTCAGTATGGAGTGTCCACATGGCCCATAGTGTATAGAGCGTCGCCACCACCACCCCTTCAGGCCAACGGGCATGACCACTAGCAGCACTAGTGGCACGCAACAATGGAGGCGAGCCATACCCCTAGTGGGAGCATGATGATCCAGAGGGGACGCCCTTCCAATAGGATCTAGAAGACAAGGACTCGACAAATCAACATGGCAGTGTCATCACCAACCGCGATCTCTGAGTTCTTCGGTGATTGCGAATCATGTATCAACTTCGATAGATCTAGCCACCCGCGCCAAGTACCACGATTAGGCCACTCAGCCCTAGTCCTTGAAGCCTAGATCAGCGAATACAAGATAAGCAGAGTCTTCATGGACGGAGGCAGCAACATTAATCTCATATTCTCCAGCACATTGCAAGCCGTGCGAATCCCATTTTCCAGCCTAGAAGGACCGGGCACCACCTTCCATGACATCGTCCCAGGCAAGGGGATATACCCCCTAGGAAAAATCCACCTCGATGTCATCTTAGGCACACCTGAGTGTCGTCGGATTGATGACAAGTACGCCATGAGGGGGTCCTCGAGGAGTGTGGAAGAGAGGGGTGTGAGTCGTACGAGATTCCGGGACAGTGAGCAAACAAGTTTACCCAGGTTCGAATCCACCGGCTTTGGATGGATCCTACTCCTCCTAGCAATCCAGTAATACGACAGAGCCGGAATATGGGTTACAAGGGTTTCGCCTGTGCGGGTTGAGATTGTAGACTATTGTTCAGGGTGCCCTAAAGGCTCTCCCTAGGATGGCTTATATAGATATCTGACCTAGGGTTTACATGAGAGATCCATCCGGCTATGACTAAGAGTCGGTTACAGAGTACATCTTGAACTACAAGTAACACTATGGGCCTATGTCGGTAAGTCTTCTGGGCTTTCCCATAGTCGGATTGGACTCTGTTCTTCTCCCTGACTGGGCCGCCCGTGAAGCAAAGCTCTAACCCGAAGTGGGCCACCCTGGTCAGTGAGGTACAGTGAGGATACCTAGAAAGTATATCCCCAACAGATAGGCTGTTGATCTCATTTCAGCAATGACGCGAACTTCTTCGACTAAGTCGAGATCATTTTGTCGAGAAATCTCGGCATCCTCTTTGATATACGTGCCAACTCTAGGAGAATTATGTATCAAATCACTAGGAAGAACTGCTTCAGCACCATAGACCAAGAAGAAAGGTGTGTATCCCGTTGACCTATTTGGAGTTGTTCGCAAGCTCCATATTACAGAGGGTAATTCCTCTGCTCAAGCCCCCGCATCACGGCTAAGTGGTGCTTCGAGTCTTGGTTTTAGGCCTTGTAAGATTAAACCATTTTCCCTTTTGACTTGTCCATTAGCCTGCGGATGCGCGACAAACGCACTGTCAAGCCGGATACTTTGTTCGTTGTAGAATTCGGCAAGCTCTCCCATAGAGAAATTACTCCCGTTGTCCATGATAATGCTATGTGGATAACCATACCAGATTATAACATCCTCGACAAATCTTCTGGTTGTTGCTCCATCACAGCTAGTGACGGGTTTAGCCTCAATCCATTTTGTGAATTTATCCACCATCACTAAGAGGTGAGTAAGTCCATTTGGAGCCCGTTTGAACGGTCCTACCATGTCAAGCTCCCAGACCGCAAAAGGCCATGTTATAGGTATTATTCGCAACTGATCAGCCGGAACATGAGCTTGTTTGGCGTATTTTTGGCATCCTTTGCACGTCTTGACCAACCGTTCGACATCTGCCTTGGCTATAAGCCAGAAAAAACTATGTCGAAAAGCTTTTTCCACTAAAGATTTGGCTGCAGCTTGGTGACCACACTTGCCTTCGTGGATCTCTCTTAAGATTTCCACTCCTTCTTCCAGAGATACACAACGCTGAAAAACCCCAGATACACTCCGCTTATAGAGCTCACCACTAATTATAGTGTAGGATTTTGCTCGTCGGATGATCTGTCGGCTCAGAACTTCGTCTTCAGGTAATTTGCCATCTACCAAGTAATCAAGGTAGGGTTGAGTCCAGTTGGGAATTACAGCCAGAACTGCTACTAAAGGTGAGGCGGATTTGGTGGGATATTCCTCGTCTACTCCCTTTATGGTGGGAACTTTGAGGTGCTCTAAAAAAGCGCCATCCGGGACCTCTTTCCGCGCAGAGCCTATCCGAGATAATGCATCTGCTTCCTCATTTTCTGCTCGAGGGATGTGTTGAACCTCAAACCCTTCGAACGATTTAGATATATCATCCACGACAACTTTATATGCTGCCATGTGCTTATTTGCATTACAAATATCTAACACTTGTTGAGTGACAAGATCTGAATCTCCATAACACATTAATCGTCGGATGCCGATATCCTTAGCAATCCGGATTCCATGCAGAAGTGCTTCATACTCGGCAATGTTATTTGTCGCCATGAAGTGGATCTGCAACACATATAGAAGTTTATCTCCTTGGGGTGATTTGAGTACCACGCCAGCCCCCGAGCCCCCTCGAGCCTTAGATCCATCAAAATAAAGGGTCCAATATTCCGACTCATGGAGGGTCATATTCTCCTTTGTCTCTGTACAATCAGCAACAAAGTCAGCAAGGATTTGGGATTTTATTGCTGTCCGAGGTTTATACTCAACATCAAAAGCTGAAAGCTCTATGCCCCATTTTGCGACGCGTCCTATAGCCTCGCTGTTATTGATTATATCCCTCATGGGAGTTGTACTCACCACGGTAATTGGATGTTCCTATGCGCTATCTAGGCCTATGCCTATCTAGGTCACCTTGGAGGGGTCATCATCCTTCAACAGCGTCTTCTTCGTCTCTTCCGATGCCTTGAACTTCGGATTCGGCTTTGTCACCTCCTTCTTTGTTGTAGGCATCTCAGACGGATCTATGGTCTTCTTGATCTCCTGGTACTCCTGGGCGTGTAGCACGGCTTCAGCAAAGGCGGCATTTCCATCCTCGCACTCTCGCGCTTTCTTCGGGTCGCCCCTGATGGTGATCAGGCCGTTGGGACCTAGAATTTTCATCATATTGTAAATGTAACACGGACGAGCCATAAAAGCACAATAAGCCGGATGCCCGAATATAGCGTGGTACGCGCTCTTGAACAGGACCACTTCGAAGGAAAGTGCTTCCGTCTGATAGTTCTTTGGAGTTCCAAAGGTAACGTCCAAAGTGATCTCTCCTAGGGAATTTGCTTGTCTTCCTGGGACAACTCCATGAAAGATCACAGAGCTATGATTCAGCTGGGTCTCCGAGATTCACATCCGGCGTAGCGTTTCGACATATAGAATATTGATGCTGCTACCTCCGTCCATGAGAGTCTTGGAGAAACCATAGCCGTCAATTAGTAGATTGACGACTAAGGCTTATTTTCCTCGCCTGTGCAACTTAGGTGGATGATCAGCGCGGTCAAAGGTGATTGCAACTTCTGACTAGTCCAGGTACTGAGGGACAGCTGGAACTATCGCGTTGAGCTCATCCAGAACTACTTTCTTGACCTTAGCTGGTTGAGATCCGAGGAAGGTGACATAGGTGTCTTTCTTTGTGGGGAAGGTTTTCTTCCCCTCCGGCTTGGGATTTGAAGCATCAGCTTCCTCCATGTCAGAATCTTCCTTGGTCTCTTTATCCTTTTTGGGATTCTTCTTTCCCTTCTTCCGCTTAGCCCTATAGCCAGTGGTGTCATCTTTTTTGATGTCGTCATTGAAACGACACTCGGCGTTTGTGTGAAACGAGCCCCCATTGGTGTCGAGGTGATGTACACATGGGTTATTGGCAATGTTGGCCCAAGAGTAGGTTTTGCCAGGTTGTTGTTCTCCTCTACGTTGAACTCTTGATGTCCCACGTCCTCCTCATCCTCTAGACTCGAAAGTAGCAGTAACCACTACCGTTTCCGTGTTGGGTTTTTCTTCCAAGGTGTTTTTGTGCTTCTGAGCTTGTTTCTTTGGTTGTTTTGCCGACTGCGGCATAGGTAGGGCGTTCAGTAATCCCTCTGCGTCGTCGTCAGCATCTGCATACTTGCTTGTTGTTTCTATCATCTCTCCCAAATCAGTGACCTTGTCACAGTTCAAGCGATGACGTAATACACCAATTGGGAGACCTGCGATGAAAGCTTCAATCGCAGTTTGGTCATTTACTCCTTCACAGGAGTTCTTGGTGTCGATCCATCGTCCGAGATAATATTGGCAAGTTTTTCTGGCTTTCTGGGTGCAACACTGTAGGTCTCCTACCGTACAGGGCCTCCGATACGTGCCTTCAAAATTCCGAAAGAACGCACTTTGCATGTCATACCAGTTGCGGATGGTGTTCTCCGGAAGTTCATTGAGCCATGATCGTGCCGTCTTCCGCAACATGAGTGGGAGATATCAGGTTGCGACCAGGCTGTTTCCTCCTTTGGCGATACAACAAGCTTGGAAAAAATCCTAGAGCCAAGTATCTAGCCGAGCTATACCGTCGTAGGCCTGAATGTGCCTTGAGATAGCGAATCCTTCCGGGAATTTTGATGCTCTTATGCATGGTCCGAAGCATTTTGGGCCTACGTATATATCATCATTTTCATAGCGCTGCGCCTCTACGTTGGAGTTAATCTGGTGTCGCGCATCACTTAGAGACAAAGATTGTCGTCCCGAGTGACGGCTATGGTTGCGGTGCCTTGGAGCCAGACTTCGGCTTCTGCCACCATCTCCTCCGCCACGACGTCCTCCTTGGCCTCCGTTGTGATGGCTACTTGGTGGAGAGGGTGGGGCAGCTGGATTGTTTCCGCCTGATCGCCGGCCTCCGTCCGGTGCGTCATTATTCCATTTCCGGGGAGGGTCTTCATTGCGACGAGCCCCCTGCCAGCTTGTCTCGGCATGGTTTCTGTCATTTCTTCATCCGTCACTCCCACCATGGTGGGGCTCAGCTGGACAGTTTGTAGGTCTAGGATGTGGCATTCTTTGACGATACTCCTCCCGACATTTCTCTTTATCTTACCCCTACGATCGTTGACTCTCGTCGGGGAGGGTTTCTCGGATACAGTGTAGCGATTCCTTCGTGCTCGACAGCTAGAGCAATGTTGCGTCCGTCACGTGCAGTTATGTGATGCTGTCCTGAAGATCCGGTTCTTGATAGTTGTCTTCTTGACGGTCGGAACGGTAATGCTATTCCGGAACACGCTGGGGCCTTACATCATTCCAGGCCATGTCCGTGCGACATTGGTCGGATTTCGAGACCAGTTTTTCGCTTCCGGATTTCATGGCCCTTTGCTGCTCCAGACCATTGGTGAGTAGCTTAATGCCCAATCGAACCTGTTCTGGGCCTAGATTATTCAATAGGATATCTCGAGCTGCAACAGTGTTCTATACCGGTGTTGGATACACCAGATCTCCCTTGCTGTCGAGATGAGGCATTCTTGGGTCTCCTTCAATGAGAACCTTGTGCAATTCCGGGAATTGATCGTCGCGTGTGTGACGCTTCCGGGTCTTTTGATGCTGCCAAGAGATGTACTTCTCCGTAGTTGCCATGTGCTTCTTTTCCTCCTCGATGTTTTTGGCTTCATCCAAGAGTACTTGACGACGCACTTCTAGGGCCTGGCCTCTTTCATCCAATTCTTCAGAAGTAAGTTCTGCAGCTATAGGGATAGGTGTGGTTAATGCAGCAACGATGAGTTTAGGCGCACCTTCAGTGATCACGTGTCCATCCCCCGACTCTTCTTTGGGCTCGTCTGGGATAAGTGCTCCATCCCAGTCTTCTTCATATTCCTCGGCAATCACTTCCTCTGCCGGAAGATCTTTTGCCGGGGTCTTGTTCTTCTTATTCTTCTTCTTTGCCTTCTTGGCAGCACCGGTAGAAAAGACGGCTTTGGGCCCGTTTCCCGGAGTCAAACTTTGATCGGTACTTTTGGCCATTTGGTTCTCGAGATCATCTCCGAGTTCCATGTTGTCCTGCGCTTTGGGAGAGTTTTCTCTGGGTCCTTCGTCCATGTCTTCTCCTTCTACAGCAGCTGTGGAGTTAAGCTCCACTTCATATTCCACGGAGAACTTCCAGAAATCTGCCGATGTCATGGAGTCATCCGAGGATGCTGGTAAATTGACACTTGTTCTGATCGCCTCTAGCACCGAGTCGGTGTTGTCTCCAGTATTGGCAAAGCCGGATCCGGATCCCACATATCCGACAAAGTGCGACGCGTGCCTCCTGAGATAGTTGCGGCTCTCGTGGTCGGTCTCCTCGAAACACCTGATGGTTTTGAGAATATCATCGACACTTGCATCTTGCATCATCATGCGCATCAACGTGTATCTCAGGAAAGGCCTATCCATTCCGGCGTCATCAGAGCTGGAACCAGAGTTATCTTCTTGAGCCTCCTGGATTTCGACCTCTATAGGTGGGTTGATCTGGGATTCGACCTTACTAGGGAGGTCCACTCCAGATCCAACTTGTACTGTGAGATCTGCCTCAGGTTCAGCTTTCTCCACTATCTCTGCAGCTGGTGCGGGCTGGGTGGGTTTAGGATTTTCTGAGATCCGAAACTCTGCCGCCTCTGCGGACAAAGGGGACCCAGAAATTTCTTCTGCCTCTGTCATCACCGCTGGGGTGGGTGGGGCAGGTTCAGCGAAACCAATGTAAACATCGATCTCACCAAAAGACATGATGGTGTAGGTGGTCACGGCTTCCCTAGCCGGAATCCAAGTCTCGTTGAGGACGATGAGAGGGACGTCACTGGCATAGAGGATGCGACCAACGGCGATAGTCTCGCCGATTCCGATTCTTGCAGATTCCGCTCGGAATGTAGATCCAAAGCTCACTTGCCCACGGTGGGCACCAACTATCATCAGATTGATGACAAGTACGCAATGAGGGGGTCCTCGAGACGTGTGGAAGAGAGGGGTGTGAGTCGTACGGGATTCCGGGACGGTGAGCACACAAGTTTACCTAGGTTCGAATCCACCGGCTTTGGATGGATCCTACTCCTGCTAGCAATCCAGTAATACAGCAGAGCCGGAATATAGGTTAGAAGGGTTTCGCCTGTGCGAGTTGAGATTGTAGACTATTGTCAGGGGTGCCCTAAAGGCTCTCCCTAGGACGGCTTATATAGATATCCGGCCTAGGGTTTACAGGAGAGATCCATCCGGCTATGACTAAGTGTCGGTTACAGAGTACATCTTGAACTACAAGTAACACTATGGGCCTATGTCGGCAAGTCTTCTAGGCCTTCCCATAGCCGGATTGGACTCCGTTCTTCTCCCTGACTGGGCCGCCCGTGAAGCAAAGCTCTAACCCGAAGTGAGCCACCCTGGTTAGTGAGGTACATTGAGGATACCCGGAAAGTATATCCCCAACAGTGAGAACTTCAGGCGCGAGAATATCGAGCTCGAGGTGGTCGACTGGCCCTCCCATTATCACGCCATACTTGGTCACATGGCATTCGCGCGATTTATGGCCATACCACACTACACGTACCTCATGATGAAGGTGCTAGGCTCAAACGGTGTCATCACCATCCAAGGAAGCTTCACCAGGTTCAAAAACTATGACAAAGAGTTCATAGAATCTCCCAATCCTTTGTCATGCAAGAAGAACTGGAAAGGCTCAAGGAGTGAATGAACAACAGTCTTCCTCCTTTGAGCAGGCAGAATGCACCTCACCAGTCGTTCGACTCTACAGTCAACACCAAGGAGGTCCAGGTTCACCCGACAGACCTGACCAACACGGCCCTCATCACCAACAACTTAAGTTCCACATATGAAATCATGCTCGTCAAATTCCTCTGTGAGTGCTGGGAAAGCTTCGCCTGGTGTCCTGTGGACATGGCAGGAGGTCCCAGGGAATTCGCCGAGCATGCACTTAGCGTGTACCTCGATACATGAACAATCAAGAAGTCGTTGTGGCGACTATCAGAAGAAAAGGCCAAGGTTGTAGGTGTGAAAGTCAACAGACTCCTCGACGCTGATTTCATCCACGATATCAAGGAGAGCACCTATGTAGCTAACCACATGTCGGTGCCAAAGAAAGACATGGATATACTGCGGATGTGTGCTGACTTCATGTCCCTCAACAAGCACTTCCCAAAGGACCACTTCCCCTCCCGTGGATTCGAACCTGGGTAAACTTGTGTGCTCACCGTCCCAGAACACCGTACGTCTCACACCCCTCTCTCCTGCACGCCTCGAGGACCCCCTCATGGCGTACTTGTCCTCAAACCGACGACAGTTGGCGCCCACCGTGGGGCAAGTGAGCTTCGGATCAGCGTTCCGAGCGGAATCTGCAAGAATCGGAATCGGCGAGACCATCGCCGTCGGTCACATACTCTATGCCAGCGATGTCCCTCTCATCGTTCTCGGCGAGACTTGGATTCCGGCTAGGGAGGCCGTGAATGCCTATACAATCATGTCTTTTGGCGAGATCGATGTTTACATCGGTTTCGCTGAACCTGCCCAACCCACCCCAGCGGTGATGATAGAGGCAGAAGAATCTTCTGGGTCCCCTTTGTCTGCGGAGGCGGTAGAGTTCCGGATCTCAGAAAACCCTAAACCCACCCAGCCCGCACCAGTTGCGGAGATGGTGGAGAAATACGAGCCTGAAGAAGACCTCACGGTCCAAGTCGAATCTGGAGTGGATCTCCCTGGAGAAGTTGGATCCCAGATCGACCACCCGTGGAAGTCAAAATCTAGGAGGAGCACATCAGCGACACTGATTCCGACTCTGACGATGTCGGGACAGACATGCCTTTCTTCAGGTACACACTAAGATGTATGATACTACAAGGCGCTAGCGCAGAAGCAATCCTCGAAACCATTAAAAGTTTCGATATGGCTGATCGCGAAAGCCGCAGGTACCTCAGGAAGCATGCATCACACTTCGTCGGATATGTTGGATCCGGATCCGGCTCTGCCGATGCTGGAGAAAACACCGACTCGGTGCTAGAGGCAATTGGAACAAACGCCGACGTTCCCGCATCCTCGGATGAGTCCATGACGTCGGCAGATTTCCAAAAGTTCTCCGCGGAGTATGACGAGGAGTACAACTCCAAAGCTGCAGAAGATGGAGAAGCCATGGACGAAGGATCCGGGGAACACTCTCCCAAAGCGCAGGATGATATGGAAGTCGGAGACAATCCCGAACTCCAGATCTCCGAAAGTACCGATCAGAGCTTGACTCCAGGAAACGGACCCAAAGCCGTCTTTGCTACCGGCGTTGCCAAGAAGGCAAAGAAGAAGAACAAGACCCCGACAAAATACCCTCTGGCAGAGGAGGTGATTGCCGAGGAATACGAGGAAGACTCGGATGGAGCACTTATCCTAGACTAGCCGAAAAAAGAATCATCGGTGGTTGGACATGTGATCACTGAAGGTGCGCGTAAACTCATCGATGCTGCATTAACCACACCTATCCCTACAGCTGCAGAACTTACTGCAGATGAGCTGGACGAAAGGGCCCAAGCCCTAGAAGCGCGTCGTCAACAACTCCTTGATGAAGCCAAAAACATCGAGGTGGAGAAGAAGCGCATGTCAAACAAGGAGTATATGTCCCGTCTACATCAGAAGACACCGAAGCGTCACATAGATGACAACCAATTCCCATGTGTCCGTGCCATCCTTTTTGGAGATGAGATGGGAAAGCCACGGAAGGACGGCAATGGTGATTGGGTTTACCCAACACCGGTGCAAAATACCGTGGCAGCTCGCGAAATTCCACCGGCTAATCCCGGACCAGAGGAGATACATTTGGGTATCAAGCTACTCAATAAGGGATTGGAACAGCAAAAGGTCGCCCTGTCGGGAAGTCAAAAGCTAGTCTCGGATTCCGACCAATGTCGCACAGATCCGGCATGGGCTGACGTAAGATCTCACTACGAACGGGCGCAACATCGTCACCCCGAACGCAGGGAAGACAATTATTCAAGAACCGAATCGTCAGGACAACACCGCAGAACTACACATAACTTGAGCAACGTCGCTCCAGCAGCCGAGAAAGACGCGATCGCTGCACTGATTCTGAGGAATCCCCCTGGAAAGGAGAAGATAAAGAGAAACGTCGGGAGGAGGATCGTCAGAAAATGCCACCTCCTAGACATGAAAACCGTTCGGCTGAGCCTCACCATGGTGGGAACGACGGACGAAGGAATGACGGAAACCACGCTGGCACAAACCGGCAGGGGGGCCGTCATAGTCAAGAACCTCCCCGGAGCCGGAATAATGATGCTCCGGACGGAGGCCGGCGATCAGCCGGAAACAATCCAGCTGCACCAGTCCCTCCACAACACATTTATCACAACGGCCCCCAAGGAGGTCAAGAAGGACGACATGGCGGGGGAGGTGGTGGAAGAAGCCGAAGTCCGGCTCCAAGGCACCACAGCCACAGCCGATATTCGGGACGATCCCTATCCCCGTACGACGCAAGGCACAGGATCAACTCCAACATAGAGGCTCGGCGCTACGAAAATGATGACGTGTACGTGGGCCTAAAGTGCTTCGGACCACGCATCAGAGCTACAAAATTCCGGAAGGATTTTCTATCTCAAGACATATTCAAGCCTACGACGGCATTGCTCGGCCAGACACCTGGTTATAGGACTTCTTCCAAGCTTGCTGCATCGCCAAAGGCGGAAACAGCCTGGTCGCAACCCGATATCTCCCACTTATGTTGCGGAAGACGGCACGATCATGGCTCAATGAACTTCCGGCGAACACCATCCACAACTGGTATGATTTACAAAGTGCGTTCTTTCGGAATTTCGAAGGCACATATCGGAGGCCCTGTACGGTTGGAGACCTACAGCGTTGCACCCAGAAAGCCAGAGAAACTTGCCGAGATTATCTCGGACGATGGATTGACACCAAGAACTCCTGCGAGGGAGTAAATGATCAAACTACGATTGAAGCTTTCATTGCAGGTCTCCCAATTGGTTTACTGCGCCATCGCTTGAAGTGTGACAAGGTTACTGATCTGGGAGAGATGATAGAAACAGCGAGCAAGTATGCAGATGCTGACGACAACACAGAGGGATTACTCAACGTCCTGGCCGTACCTCAGTCAGCAAAGACAAATCAACAGGCTCAGAAGCGCAAAAACACCTCGGAAGAAAAACCCAACACGGAGACAACAATAGTCACTACTGTTTCCAGGTCTGGAGGACGAGGAGGACGTGGCGGAGGCCACGGGCGTGGCCGTGGGACATCAAGGGTCCAAGGTAGAGGAGAGCAACAACCAGGCAAAACCTACACTTGGGCCAACATCGCCAATAACCCATGTGTGCATCACTTGGACGCCAATGGGGGCTCGTCCCACACCAACGCTGAATGTCGTTTTAACTACGACATCAAGAGAGATGATATCGCGGGCTACAAAGCTAAGCGGAAGAAGGGAATGAAAAATCCCGAAAAAGACAAAGAGACCAAGGAAGATTCCGACATGGAGGAAGCCGACGCTTCAAATCCCAAGTCGGAAGGGAAGAAAACTTTTCCTACCAAGAAGGACATTTATGTCACCTTCCTCGGAGCTTAACCATCAAAGGTTAAGAAAGCAGTTCTCCACGAGCTCAACGCAACAGTTCTGGCTGTCCCATAGTATCTGGACTGGTCGGAAGTGGCAATAACATTTGACCGTGCTGATCATCCGCCTAAGCTACAAGGCGAGGAAAATACGCCTTAATCGTCAATCCGCTTATTGACGGTTATGGTTTCTCCAAGACCCTCATGGACGGTGGTAGCAGCATCAATATTCTCTATGTAGAAACGCTATGCCGGATGAAGATCTCGGAAATATAGCTTAACCATAGCTCTGTGATTTTTCACGGAGTTGTCCTAGGAAGACAAGCTAATTCCCTGGGAGAGATCACTTTGGATGTTACTTTTGGAACACCAAAAAATTATCGAACGGAGGCACTTTCCTTCGAAGTGGTCCCGTTCAAGAGCGCATACCACGCTATATTCGGACGCCTGGCTTACTGGGCTTTTATGGCTCGTCCGTGTTACATTTACAATATGATGAAAATTCCAAGTCCCAACGGCGTGATTACCATCAGGGGAGACCAGAAGAAAGCGTGAGAGTGCGAGGATGGAAATGTCGCCTTTGCCGAAGCCGTGCTGCACGCCCAGGAGTACCAGGAGATCAAGAAGAGCATAGATCCGCTCGAGATGCCCGCAACGAAGAAGGAGGTGAAAAAGCCAAATCTGGAGTTCAAGGCATCAGAAGAGACGAAGACGACACCATTGAAGGATGATGACCCCTCCAAGGTGACCCAGATAGGCGCAGGCCTAAGTAGCGCATAGGAAAGCGCGCTCGTCAAGTTCCTCCGAGCAAATCAAGATATCTTCGCATGGCAGCCATCTGACATGACCGGAGTACCTAGGGAACTTGCCGAGCACTCTCTAAATGTAAACCCGAACGCTAAACCCATCAAACAGTCCTTACGACGATTTGGTGATGAAAAGCGTAAGGCAATAGCTAAGGAACTAGCGCGGCTCGAGTTAGCCGGATTCATAGAAGAGGTCATCCATACTGATTGGTCGGCCAACCCTGTAATGGTCCCTAAAAAGGACACCACTGATTTAAGGATGTGTGTTGATTATACTGCCTTGAACAAGGCTTGTCCAAAAGATTCGTTCACTCTGCCTAGAATTGATCACGTTATCGATTCTACGGCAGGCTCGGAACTCCTCTGTTTTCTGGACGCATATTCTGGTTATCACCAAATCCGGATGAAGGAATCTGACAAAATCAAGACTTCATTCATAACCCCTTTCGGAACCTTCTGTTATGTTACGATGCCCTTTGGGCTGAAGAACGCAGGAGCTACGTACCAGCGCATGATGTAGCGTTGCATCCATGATCAACTCGGACGCAATGTACATGCATACGTGGATGATATCGCGGTCATGTCCAAAAATAAGGTAACATTGATTTCCGACTTAGAGGAGACGTTCGCCAATTTACGAAAATACAACATCATGCTTAACCCGAAGAAATCCTTCTTTGGAATACCAGCCAGAAAATTGTTAGGTTTTATCGTGTCTCAACGAGGCATAGAGGTGAACCGTGACAAGATCAAGGCTATTCTCAATATTTCTAGGCCAACTTGCCTAAAGGACGTACAAAGATTAACTGGTTGCATTGCTGCCGTCAGTCAATTTGTAAGCCAGCTTGGTGAAAGAGCCGCACCATTATTCAAACTCCTGAAGAAGACCAAGGATTTTGTCTGGACTGACGAAGCTGAAGCTGCACTACAAGACCTGAAGATAGTACTCTCATCTACTCCTATCCTGGCAGCGCCGAAACCTCAGGAACCGATGTTGCTTCACATTGCTGCGACAAATAGGGTTGTTCGTATAGTTATGGTGGTGGAGAGACCAGAAGAAAATCAGGAGCACCTGGTGCAGCGTCCGACATACTTTGTCAGCGAGGTCCTGATAGAATCAAAACAGCGATATCCGCACTATCAAAAGTTAGCTTACGATGTTTTTCTAGCATCTCATAAGTTACAACACTATTTTCAGGAGCATCCAATTACCGTGGTGAGCAAAGCTCCCATGAGAGATATAATCAACAATAGCGATGCCACAGGACGCGTCGCCAAATGGGGTATAGATCTTGCAGCTTTCGATATTGAGTACAAACCCTGGACAGCAATCAAATCCCAGATCCTTGCCGACTTTGTCGCTGATTGGACAGAGACCAAGGAGAGCATGGTCCTCCCTGAGTCGGAATATTGGACCCTCTTTTTCGACGGGTCCAAGGCTCGAGGGGGCTCGGGGGCTGGCGTGGTGCTCAAATCACCCCAAGGAGATAAACTTTTATACGTGTTGCAGATCCACTTCGTAGCGACAAATAACATTGCCGAGTATGAAGCACTACTGCATTGAATCCGGATTGCTAAGGATATTGGCATCCGACGTTTGAGGTGTTACGGAGATTCGGATCTTGTTGCTCAGCAAGTCTCGGATATTTGTAATGCAAATAAGCACATGGCAGCATATAAGGCTGTAGTGGATAATCTATCTAAATCGTTCGAGGGGTTTGAAGTTCAACACATCCCTCGAGCAGAAAACGAGGAAGCAGATGCACTATCTCGAATAGGCTCTACGCGGAAAGAGGTTCCAGATGGCGCATTTTTAGAGCACCTCAAAATTCCCTCGATAAAGGGAGGAGATGAGGAATATCCGACCAAATCCGACTCACCTTTAATAGCAGTTCTGGCTTTAATTCCCAGCTGGACTCAACCCTACCTTGATTACTTGGTAGATGGCAAATTACCCGAAGACGAGGTGTTGAGCTGGCAGATTATCCGACGAGCAAAAGCCTATACTATTGTTAAAGGTGAGCTCCATAAATGAAGTGTTTCTGGGGTTTTTCAGCACTGTGTATCTCCGGAAGAAGGAGTGGAAATCTTAAGAGAAATCCACGAAGGCGAGTGTGGTCACCACGCTGCAGCCAAATCTTTAGTGAGAAAAGCTTTTCGACATGGTTTTTTCTGGCTTACAGCTCAGGCAGATGCCGAACGATTAGTCAAGACATGCAAAGGCTGCCAAAAGTATGCCAAGCAAGCTCATGTTCCGGCTGATCAGCTGCGAACAATACCTATAACATGGCCTTTTGCGGTCTGGGGGCTTGATATGGTAGGACCTTTTAAACGAGCTCCAAGTGGATTTACTCACCTCTTAGTGATGGTGGATAAATTCACGAAATGGGTCGAGGCTAAACCTGTCACTAGTTGTGATGGAGCAACAGCCAAAAGATTTGTCGAGGATGTTATAATCCGGTATGGTTATCCGCATAGCATTATCACGGACAATGGGAGTAACTTTTCCATGGGAGAGTTGGCTGAATTCTGTGACGAGCAAAATATCCGGCTTGACATTGCGTCAGTCGCACATCCACAAGCTAACGTACAAGTCAAAAGAGCAAATGGTTTAATTCTACAAGGTTTGAAACCAAGACTCGAAGCACCACTTAAACGTGCTGCGGGGGCTTGGGAAGAGGAACTACCCTCTGTAATTTGGAGTTTGCGAACAACTCCGAACAGGTCAACAGGATAGACACCTTTCTTCTTGGTCTATGGCGCAGAAGCAGTTCTTCCTAGTGATTTGATTCATACTTATCCTAGAGTGGCCGCATATATGGAAGAGGATGCCGAGATTTCTCGACAAAATGATCTCGACTTAGTCGAAGAAGTTCGCGTCGTTGCTGAAATGAGATCTACAGCCTATCAGCAGAAGTTACGCAAGTATCATAGCCAGAGAGTCCAAACTAGATCTTTCAATAAAGGTGATTTGGTTCTCCGGCTTGTGCAACAAAGAAAGCACAAACTTTCCCCAATATGGGAAGGGCCCTTTTTAGTTAGTCGAGTATTGCACAATGGGTCGTACTACTTAACTGACATGAGGCCAGTCAAAGAAAGACCTGCTACTAAGAAGAGAAAGAGAGCTGGAGGCAGTACAAATCTGGATGAATTAGACAGACCGTGGAATATTGCTCAGCTACGTCCCTTTTATTCTTAGTTTTATCTTTCTTTGTAATCATACATATGTACATGTTCTGTGAGAAATAAAAGTTTTGGTTACCTCAAAGTTTTCCTGAGAAGTTTTTACCATCTTATTTCCTAATGATCATGTCATAGTCGAAAATCCCAGAATGCTTGAAAGTACTTTATGCTCATGTTCGTTCTGGTTTAGATTTCCGATTCTAAAAATGCTACCTTCGGGTGTAACTCTAAAAAACTCTAGTCTTTACTTGGGTTATTTGTCTGATTGCTGGATGCGGGTATCTTCCGAGTAGTGAATTGTTGGTACTGGAAGCTGGCTTTGTTTCCGAGTTTAAACTGGTTTAGCAATTGAGCTCCATTGCTCGGCAAAGTTTTCGGCTGAAGGTTTAGCCGGCTCACGAAAGGGACGAGGCGGAAAGCCAGATAAACGATAAGTAGAGGCGGAATATTCTAAATGCTTATGAAAACATTTCAGGCACGCAAATAGTTTAAGACAAAAGTGCTGAATAGATAAAAAACTTAGCACTAGCAAAAGCCATAGTACTTAATATTTACAAAAAATGAATCATTTCTTTCCAGAATAATACATAGTTTTCTAATCTATGATGCAGGAGGAGATGAAGGAACTGTCGGATCGCTGGTTACTCCGCCTTGATATCGTGCCGAGATGTCCGGATCCGAGGTGGTCCGTTCATCGTCGGAAACTTCTTCGGCGTCTTCTGGAGGAGGTGGCGGAGTATCCACGCGGGTGAAGAAGGGCACCTCGTAGCTGGTCAGGTCAGCTACGTGTCACCCATATCCGGCGCAAGAGTGCATGATAGCTTGAAGGTCTTTCTCCTGGCCGTCTTCGTCTACTTTGCAGTACCCTCTAGTCACTTGCCATATCTCCATGTTCCCATGGTGGCTCATGACCATGGTGAGAGCGTTCTTCGCAGTAGTCCGCGCGTAGGACATGTTCCAGTCCCGAACGAGCTGCGGCATCTCCTTGGCCTTCTCCCGCACCTGGAAGTCCGACATGCTTGGCATGTCCGGAATCCTGAGAGACTCGCCAATGTCATCAAGGGACTGGCGGTAGTCATGAAGAAGATCACTGACTTGGGTAAGCCGGTGAGTGCGGGGTTCAGACGAGGAGGAGTCCATCAAGTTCAGAGGACCTATACACAAAACAAGGATATGAAAAAACCGACATTAATGAATGTCGAAGAAATGATAAGTCAGATAGATGGAACAAACCAAGAATGACGTCGTCAATCTTGGTTTTCTCCTCCCGGAGACTCTGGAGTTCAGCCTGGAGCGCCTGGGATATATCCTTTTCTCTGTCAACCTCATTCTTGAGGTCCGAGATAACCTTATCTTGAGCGGCAATCTTGAGATCGCGCTCTTCAGTGGCCATGGAGGAGGACTCGAGGACTTGAGCTATGCTTCTTTCATGATCCGCCTTGAGCTTATCCAGCTCTTGGCGAAGTCCCTTATTCTCCACCACTAAGGTTTTGAGGTTCTCAGCCTCTTCAATCATAGCGATGGATTATTTCACCAACACTGTAAGTCAAAAAGAACAGCAGTTCAGAAAAATTCGACATTGAAAAACGCAAAAGACGAGGTTTGAATCTCGAAATGTTTACCTTTGGCTTCATCCTTGGCTAACTTGAGCTCAGCATTTTTAAGCAGGAGAGCTTTGATCTCTCTCCGCTTATCACAGACATTTTTTAACAATTCCTGGTTATAGGAACATACTTTCTGTAAGTCAGAATACCCAAAGTCAGAAAGCTACTTAAGACTCGGGCTAATATTTTTTGCTAAATATCAGCACGAGCCTTGGGGGCTACACTAGTTCGTTCTTTGGTATCCTAATGAGAGCATAAACCCGGATCTCTATATCCTACTTCATGCTTGGGGGCTAGAGGATATGATATAACATAAGGTAAAAAAACAAGAGTTGGAATTCCGACTTACATATTGATTGCAGGTGAGTTTGTCTAACCCCGCGTTCACTTCAGTTGCCACCTTCTCAGCTAGGGTAAGAGGAATTACTGGAGCTGTTGGAAGCTCGCCAGTCCTGATCCTCTCGTCGCGAAGGCAGACTTGGGCGAGAAGCTCAGAGAACTTGACGTCCTCTGCTTCTTGCGCTTCCTCTTCGGGGGAAAGATGGCTTTTGTCCAGGACTTGCCTGGCCAGCCGCTGGATCTCCTCTGCGGACTTCCGGGATAAGCCAAACTTGGCAAGTCCGAGGTTGCTGAGGAGGTTGTCGGCGAAGACTTCAGCCGAGGGATCATTACCCAAAGAGGGTTCACCCTTATCTTGAGCTGACGCACCCACGGTGACGTCAGTGTGCGATCCAAGGATCACAGGCGCCGTTGGAGGAGCCGGATCTTCTGCAACAACCGAAGACAGAATAATCGCCGGTGTTACAGAAGGTTGAGGGGCAGGAGTTGGAGGAGCCGTGGCAGGGGAAGCTATGGTAATCTTCGTCTTTCGCAGGGGCTTCGCAGGAATCCCCTTCCCCTTACCCTTGATGAGAGGTTTTGCTCTGAGAATGTAGTAAAGTCGGAAACATTACATCTCAGAAAGAAATTCGAGAAAGGTACAAAGGCGGAAATTGTGAATGAAAGTTACCTCTACACAACGGGCACTTCCTTTGTGCCAACAGCCACTGTCAGAGCTTTGCGCTTCTTGAGCGCAAGGTCCGGCAATGGGACCACTTCAGTCTCCTGAGAAAACTCAGGAGGATATCCTTCGAGTGGAGCAAGCTCCGACTCAGGGAGATCAGCAAGCTAAAAAGAAGAAAACATATCAGCATTGTAGTATATAACTTAAAGATTGAAACACGTAAAAGGTGTGCTGATGGAAGCTTACCGCTACCACGAGGTTTTCCGCCGTGTGCATGTCCAGAGAAATCTCCGGAATTTTCCTCTCGATCCGCTCCTTGATCAGCCACTTAATCTGGCTTATGTAACCTTGGATGGTGTAGGCTTTGGGGCTGATGCAAAGAGAGTCTTTTTTGGAAGACGTGATGGAGTGCATTAGTCTATCCCCGTGGTACTGAAGTGGATGGATCCGACGTGATACCCAACACTGGACTAAGTCGGATCCCTTCAGACCCTTGTGCTTGATAAGATATTCGATCCGCCTCTTAGCGAGGATCAGATCATCGGTGAGAGCCGGAGCAGCCTCATCCCAGGAAGTCTGGGCTGTGGCAGCTCCGTCGACAAAAGCCGGCAAAGCAGTAGCTTTGCCGGGAGCCGGAATATCCCTATGATAGAAAAAAGTGGCTGGCCATTGTTTGACTGAGTCACTGGCAGAAATTTTGGGATATGCCTGGTCTCGTCTAACAGAAAAACTAATGGTACCGATGATATAAGGAACACCGGCAGTAATGGAATTTCTCTGGAGATGGAAATAGTACCGGAAGAGAAGCAAACTCAGCCTAATGCCGAGAAAGCCCTCGCAAAGCGCGGCATATGCGCTCATCTCTAGAAGAGAATTGGGAGGAAGATTATGGAGTTGAACTCCATAGTGGTCAATCACCGCGGAGAAGAACTCCGAGGGAGGAAAGGACAAACCTCGGTCCAGATGGGTGCCGAAGTGGACGCGTTCGCCCTCGCGTGGATTGGGGACGGTTTCTCCGGAACCGCTCCGCCAGTTGCCGGTGGCGAGAAGCCCCTCTTTCTCCATGTTTTTGAGGCCTTCGTCGTCAAGGGTGTAGGGGATCCAGATTCCCCGGAAGCTCTCTTTCTCCGCAGCTGCTTCCGCCGCCGCCGCCGCCGCCAGAGAAGAAGAAGAGGATGAAGCCATTTTTCTCTCCGGTGGAAAAGGTGACCTTAAAGTGGCGGTGCTAGGAGCTCTGTGGGAGGAGGACGAAAAGGCTCTGGGCGCGCTGGAGGATTGGGAAGAAAGAAACGGCGAAGGACTGGTGGAGAGGAGAAGAAGGAATCTAAACCCCTTATATCCACCTACCTGCGCCAAGATTCGTGCAAACGCTACAGTGTAATTGCCACGTGTCGTGGAAAGAACTGGGAAGGGCCCGCACGATGATTACATCGCCTCGATCTCGACGCACGCATTGAAACGGCGCCTCGGTTCCGTGAACCGTGGACCCACCAACGGTCGTGCTGACGGAACGTCTGTCAGATGATGTGACTTGACCATGCTTGTGTCAGGTGTCGTTAGAGACCAAGTTCCGGCTTAATTTAAAAGCGAGCTGGAAAATCCGAGTAATTAATTGAAAGGTCCGACTTATTTTTAAGACCCGGATCATTTTTTTGTGAAGTTTCAGGAACCCTTCAAGATTCTGCAAGCCAAAGATCAAGCTAGACGATGATAAAATCTGACTTTGGATCTTGGAGGCCTCCGGGGGCTACTGTTGGGGATATACTTTCTGGGTATTCATACAGATCCTCACTGACCAGGGTGGCCCACTTCGGGTTAGAGCTTTGCTTCACGGGCGGCCCAGTTAGGGAGAGAAGACGGAGTCCAATCCGACTACAGGAAGGTCCAGAAGACTTACCGACTTAGGCCCATAATGTTACTTGTAGTTCAAGATGTACTCTGTAACCAACTCTTAGTCGTAGCCGGATTGATCTCTCCTGTAAACCCTAGGCCGGATATCTATATAAGTCGTCCTAGGGAGAGCCTTTAGGGCACACCTCAATAGTCTACAATCTCAACTCGCACAGGCGAAACCCTTGTAACCCATATTCCGGCTCTGCCATATTACTAGATTGCTAGCAGGAGTAGGGTCCGTCCAAAGCCGGCGGATTCGAACCTGGGTAAACTTGTGTGCTCACCGTCCCGGAACACCGTACGTCTCACACCCCTCTCTCCCGCACGCCTCGAGGACCCCCTCATGGCGTACTTGTCCTCAAACCGACGACAACCACGGGGTGTGAGCGTGACTCCTTCCTCGACACCTACTCAGGCTACAATCAGATCTGGATAAAGGTGGAGGACCAGGAAAAGATGGCCTTCATCACACCATTTGACCTCTATTGCTACAACACGATGCCCTTTGGGCTAAAGAACGCAGGGGCCACCTATCAAAGGTGCATGTAGGCCTGCCTAAAAACCAAATCGGCCGCAACGTCCAAGTCTACGTCGACGACATAGTGGTCAAAACAAAAGAAAACACAACACACATCGACAATCTCAGCAAGACCTTCGACAACCTTGACAGCTACAGAATCAAGCTGAACCTGAAAAAGTGCGCCTTTGATGTCCCATCCAGGTAACTACTGAGGTACCTCATCTCTGCTAGAGGAATCGAGGCGAACCCGAAGAAAATCAAGGCTATACTAGCCATGGAGAAGCCAAAAATATCAAAGGGGTCCAACAACTGGCTGGGCAAATTGTGGCTCTCAGTAGGTTCATTAGTCGGATTGGCGAAAATGCCCTTCCCTTCTACCAATTCCTCCGCAAGATGGAAAATTTCAAGTGGACCGACGAAGCACCAGAGGCCTTCGATGATCTGAAGCATGTGTTATCAACTTCATCGGTCCTGGTTACTCTGCAGGAGAAGGAACCTATGCTGCTCGACATATCTGCCAAGCACTAGGTAGTCAGCACAGTGCTCGTTGTCAAAAGGATTGAGGAAGGCAAGATACACGGGTTATAGTGGCCCATGTACTACCTCATGAAGGGTTCACCGCATAGAAAACAAAAGATTTCCTACGATGAGAACTATACGCCAAGATCTATCTACTAGATACAAGCAACGGGTGGATATACATCCATGGAGAACTTACCCTCGAAGACAACAAAGTTTTGTTAATGATTAGGAACTTGTGGATGATGTAGTCATACGCTTACCAATCTCAAGATCGTGTGGAAATCCTAGCGCCGCAAACCAGCAGCGAATCCACACTCACACACATGTTCAGGCCACTAATACGTCCATTTTGCATCACTATTCTATGTCATAATTCACTATTATTCATTGATATATTTCGTATTGAGAGGTGATACTTATGTTATTTCATCTATTTTTGCATGGTTGATGACTTTTGGAGCATGGATCGCTGCAGTCAGGATTCTGATGGAAAAGGTGTTGTTTAGAGGCAAAATTTGCGAAGATCAGAAATTCCGGGAAAATATACGGAAAATCCTATTTTTCCAGAAGACTAAGGATGCCAGAAGATGGAGTGGAGATGGGCCACAGGGGGCCCACACCACCCCATGGCGCGGGCAGCCCTAGGCCGCGCTTGGAGGTGGTGTGGCCACCCTGGCCCACTCCAGCCTCTCTCCTCTGGCGTATATCATCCTCCCGAAACCCTAAGACTCGAGGAGCGACCACAGAAAGATTCCGCCGCCTCTGTGGGGCGGAAAACACCGAGAGAGAAAGATCTCTCCGACAGACAGATTTCTACCAGGGGAATTCCTTCCCGGAGAGGGGAGATCGTCGCCATCAACACCACCATCAAGCTGGACTTCATCGGGATCATCATTATCATCATCATCACCACCATCAGCACCCTCATCACCATCTCCATATTGTTGTAACAATTGAGTTGAATCTTGCATTAGTTCATAGGGGAAACTTTCCCGGTGTTGATTACTCTTTGTAGTTGATGCTATTGACTGAACCATTGAATTATTGTTTATGTTCAGATTGTTATACATCATTATTCCATCTTTGATCATGATCCATATGATGTCTTGTGAGTAGTTCGTTTTGTTCTTGAGGACATGGGAGAAGTCTTGTTGTTAGTAGTGGAGTTGCGTTGAGAAAGATTCAATAGATTGTTATTTAAGTTGTGGTGTACTTCTTCTAGTGGTGTCATGTGAACGTCGACTACATGACACTTCACTTATATGGGCCTAGGGGAATGCATTGTGTATTTGGCTACTAATCGTAGGGGTTGCCAGAGTGACAGAAACCTGAACCCCCGTTAGGAAACCATTGCACAAGGTACGTAAGGGTCTTAGAGTTTAAAGCTGTGGTTAGGTTTCTACCTTAATTACTTTCTTGTACTTACAGATGTTTGCAAGGGGTATTATCACAAGTATGTATTAGTATTGAATGGGGCGGTACATTAGCACAGGTTCACCCACACAACACTTTGCAAGCTAGAGAAGATTAATCAACTATATGAAGCGAAAGCACTTGACAGTCTTCCCATGTGTCCTCGAGAATGTTTGGTCATCTTAAGTAATACAACCGGCTTGTCCTTTGCTGCATAAAGGATTGGGCCACTTGCTGCATTTGTTCCTACTGTCTTTTATTTACTCGTACTTTGTTTACTTGCTTTATCAAAAACCCCTAAAAATCCGTTTGCTAAGTATTTGTAGAGAATTCCTGATCCATACCACTAGCCAGCACCTTCTGCTCCTCGTTGGGTTCGACACTCTTACTTATCGAAAATACCACTACTAGGAAACAGCCTATAGATAGACAAGATGTTTAGTGGCGCATATGCGAAAGCATGCGCCACCGGAAAACATCAGTGCGCACCAGAAAGCATGCGCCACAGAAGATTGGAAGTTCTGTGGCGCATTCTCCAGAGTATGCGCCACAGAAGATTGGTGGGACCTACCAGCCGGGGTGGGTTGATCCAAGTTCTATGGCGCATTCTGAGATATGCGCCACAAAAGTTGCCTCTTCTGTGGCGCATATTTCCTCATGCGCCACAGAACATGGAGGGGGGCCCCACCACAGAATCTAATTCACCCAAGTTCTGTGGCACATGTTCTGATATGCGCCACATATGTGTTTCACTTCTGTGGCGCATATCCCAACATGCGCCACAGAACTTGGAGGTGGTCCCCACACAGGAAAACTAATTCACCCACTTCTGTGGCGCATATGGACTTATGCGCCACAGAAGTTTCAGCATATGGACTTATGCGCCACAGAAGTTTCAGCATATGTGGCACATTTCCTCCATATGCGCCACAAATGAGGGCGTCTAGATCCATGTTAAAAAGGTGACAAGAGCTAGCTTTCTTATCTATCTATCCACCACCACCCATTTCGCATCTCTACCTCCTCCCAACTCGTCTTCTTCCTCCCTCACACCCCACCTTGCCCATAGTTTCTCCATTTTCTTGTAACTAAACATACTTTAATCCATAGATTGGTAAGTGGAAGCTTCGCTCCAACTTCTAGATCTAAAAGTTCCTTAATTTTCTCTCTCACATCTCTATTTGTTTACTAATTTCCTCTCCACCAACTTGCATTGTAGATCTATTTGTCCACACTCTCTCATCGCACGGTCTCGTCTCGCTATTATTGTGTCTACTATAGGTGAGTACTTGGCCATCATGAACATGTAGGTGAAGCTTGTCGGGCGGGTGGTGTGTGTGTGCGATCCATGGCGAGACGATGCTTGTGTGGTGCATGAGTGTTTGCAATGGGAGGAAGTTTTTTGTTGGTTGCTTGTTGTTGTCGGGCCCGGCCGGTGTGGTTGCATGGATGTTTGCTGAAATGTTGATTCATTTCCATTTCGGTAAATTTTTGCACTACCCATATGTCCTAATTTTAGAAAATATCATGCCGAATTTTTTCCGACTAGCATTCATGCATGTGTGAGTTCATATGGTGTGGTTCTCACCTATACTCTCTGTTTTGACCGCTCAGGCAACCATGGTCCTCACGATAAGCGAAGGTCGAATTGCTAGGTACAAGAAAGGCGCGAAGGAGGACATGATTCTGAACAACAAGACCATGATAAGATGTCCATGTCGAACATGCAAACTGCAGCGCTGGATCGACCCTGAATCTGAACAATTGGAGGGTCACCTGCTCAGGCGCGGTTTCATGCGTGACCTCAATGAGGCGCCGGCAGGACATGGTGGTGGTCACGAAGACGTGGGCGGGCGAGAAGACGAAGAGTCTACCGGCATGATCATCATGACGAAGGAGATGCCAACGGGCATGATCATCATGACAAAGGAGCTGCCGGCGGGCATGATCAGCATGGAGAAGGAGATGGCGACGGGCATGATCATGATCATGAATAAGGAGAAGACACGAACACACAGACGCTGCTAACTTTGGTCTTGCAGGGCCCTCATGTTCAAGAACTGCTCCTCAAGGAGAAGAGCAACGACAAAGCTGTAGCCAGAGAGAAAGCCAAGCTGGCCCAAATGGAGGTAGACGGGATGACTCCATTGTATCCTGGGTGTGGCCCCGAGGATACACGTTTGAGTGTAACGCTCAAGGCTCTAGAGATGAAGGCCGAACACAAATGGACCAAAGTGAGCTTCAACGCGAACATGGAATACTGGCACGACCGACTTCCTAAGGGGAACACATTGCCAACAAGTATCGAGGAGGCCAAGAAAATCGTGTGCCCTCTCGACCTACCACACATTAAATACCACGCATGCATCAATGATTGCGCACTTTATCGGAACGAGTACGCGGATAGAACCACATGTCCGGTGTGTGGCCAAGGACGGTACAAGAGAGGGAACAAGAAAGTTCCTCGAAAAGTGGTATGGTACTTTCCTATCACCCCTCGTCTGCAGCGATATTTCGTAGATCCTAAGGAAGCAAAGCTCATGCAATGGCACGCGGAAAGAGAGAAACCCGAAGATGATCCAGAGAAGGGCAAGATTCTGACACACCCTTCAGACGCTAGCCAGTGGAATGCATTAGACATTGAGTTCGAAGAGTTTGGGGGCGATGCAAGGAACATCAGGCTGGGTATGAGCACCGATGGACTCAATCCTTTTGGAAACCAGAGTAGCACACATAGCACCTAGCCCGTGTTTGTATAGCCATACAACCTCCCCCCGTGGCTATGCACGAAGCAAAGGTATGTACACATGAGCATTCTTATTCAGGGGCCAAAACAACCAAGTATCGATATGCATCTGTATCTCGGGCTATTGAGAGAGGAGTTAGCCAGCTTGTGGGAGACGTTGGCCCGTATGTGGGACGCCTACACTAAAGAATATTTCCATCTGAGAGCCGCCTTGCTCACGACCGTGCATGACTATCCTGGTTACGCATATGTATCGGCCTAGGTGAACCACGGACACAATGCATGCGTCAAGTGCATGGATGAGACACCGCATCTCCAGCTACCAAGGGATCCCGGGTCTTCAAAAACCATGTTACAAGGTACTCGAAGGTGGCTCCGCATGGATCACCCGTGGAGAAAACGTGGTGATCTGTTCAATGGTAAGGACGAGCTTGAAGAGCCCCGCGTCCGAGGAGCGGCGAAGAAATCGAGGAGCTTTTGAATAATTGGGTAGATTGCCCTGCGCCTAGAAAAAAACGACCGAGGACAAAGCCGCTGCTGGGTGTATGGAAAGCAAGGTCTGTTTTCTAGGACCTGCCATATTGGAAGGTCCTTCACACTCCCCATAGCCTCGATGTAATGCACATCACGAAGAACGTTACCGAGAGTCTGCTTGGCACTCTACTGAACATGCCGGAGAGGACCAAAGATGGGCCGAAAGCAAGAACGGACCTTAAATTTCTTGGCATAAAGAAAGATCTTCAGTACCCTGATAGTGATGATGATGATGATGATCAAATGGAAGGGACTCAAGGTCGCCGCAAAAGAGTTAAGAAGAATGAGGTGGGGCTTCACGCTGCCTGCGTCACTCTGAGTCTGGAGGAGCTCGAGCAGTTTTTCAGGTGCCTCTTAGGAGTGAAAGTTCCTCACGGTTACTCGGGGAAGATAAGCAGATATCTGGACATGGCGAAGAAGAGGTTCAGCGGTATGAAGTCTCACGGCTGTCACGTGCTGATGACGCAGATACTCCTCATTGCGATCCGTGGGATAATGGACGAGCATGTCTGTGAGACGTTGTTTGGCCTCTGTAACTTTTTCGACGTCATATCTAGGAAGTCCATCAGTGTGAAGCAGCTCGACAGGCTACATGAAGAGATCGTGGTGATATTATGCGAGCTTGAGATTTACTTCCCGCCTGCATTTTTCGACATCATGGTGCATCTGCTTGTACATGTCGTGGACGACATCATCCAGCTCGGGCCGACATTCCTGCACAACATGATGCCGTTTGAAAGGCTAAATGGTGTCATCAAAGGATTCGTTCACAATAGGTCTCGTCCAGATGGAAGCATAGCCAAGGGCTTTCTGATCTACGAGTGCATCTCCTTCTGCCAGAATTATTTAACCACCGAGAACAAGGATGTTGGAATACCCACAAAGAAGCACCTCGGCAGGCTTGGTGGATATGGTCACCGCGAGGGCTCCCGCTCACTACATGTCGGCATTGATGGTCGACGCACTGATTTTGAAAGGGCACACCGAGTCGCGCTACAACACATTGAAGTGGTCGGCCCTTGGGTCGAAGAGCACAAAAGCTTAATCGAGCAGGAGTACGTCGCCCAGGGCCGTCCGAGGAAGAAGGGAGACGTAACCAGAGAGCACAACTCTAGCTTCATGGGTTGGTTCAAGAAAAGGCAACTGGACAATCCCCCACAGACGCCTTCTACGGAAGATCAAAAACTCATATTCTCCTTGTCGCAGGGCCCAGGGCACAACCTAAGGACCTATCAGTCATACGACATAAACGGTTACAGATTCTACACCGAGGAAAAGGACAAGAATAGTGAATATCAAAACTCAGGAGTAATTATGTTATCCTTTGATGATGACAAGACTATTGTGATGGAAAGATTCTACGGAAGGATCGAGGAGATATGGGAGCTCAACTACTGTGGAGAGATCATACCGATGTTCCGTGTTAGATGGGCCAAGAACGTGGAAAAAGAAGGCCGCTATTTCACCACAATGGTTATACTAGATGCCAAATCAACAAAGAACGCCTCCAAAAAAATGAGCCTTGGGTACTTGCTAGCCAAGTTGATCAATGCTTTTTTATTACCGACTCGTCAAAGCCCAACTGTGTTGTAGTTAGGAGGGTAAAAAGGAGCATCATCGGAATGGAAGGAGCCGCCAACGAGCAAAACTTCGACAAAAACAGCGACCCAAAGATCGAAGAGGAATTCGACAAGTACTTCGACATGCCTACTTCTACTAAAGTAAGAAGGAAGACCACACTGCCTACTAAAGGTTGTCCATTCACAAGAAGAAATCTCAAAGTGCATGGGCTAAAGTATTCATCCGCGACGAAAAAGGGCAAGAAGATTGTGAAGAGACACTAGCAATTGTGTGACTTTTTGGGGTATTAATTCGTGTGGTGTATTAGTTTTTGGTGACAAGCAAACACACAAATATATATGTATGAATAAATATGCATATGTGTTCTTGCTTTTTTGAATAAATATGCATATATGTATATGTTCTTGCTTTTTTTGAATAAATATGCATATATGTATATGTTCTTACTTTTTTAATAAATATGCATATGTATGTAATTAAAAATATTTTAAAAAAAGAAAAAAAATATGTGAGACAGCCAGGATTCGAACCTGGCTGCCCCAGGTGAGAGCAAGCGAGCAAGACCACTAGGAAAAGTATCAGATCTTGTCATACAACGACGCCACACTTTTATGTACTATGTCAAGAAGTTCTGTGGCGCATTCCTTCAGAATGCGCCATAGATGTTCCAACTTCTGTGGCGCATTCTGTGGGAATGCGCCACAGAACTTTCACACTTAGCCACAGAACGGTTCGGCCTCTCCCCCTAATCCCCCTTTCTCTCTCTCGATCCACACTTAGCCAATCGATCTGTCGCCCACGCGCAAACCCTCGTCGCCCAAGCCCTAGCCACCACCGTGCCGGAGGAGGAGCCGTGCTAGCTCTCGCTGCAGGAGCCGCCACCGCTGCGCTGAAGCCTGTGGAGGAGGAGGCCCGCTGCCGCGGCGCTGAAGCCCGTGGAGGAGGAGCCCCCGCCGCCATCACCGCGCTATAGCCCGTGGAGGAGGAGGACCGCCGCCGCCCCGCCCGCAGTAGGAGCACCGCCTCCACCCTCGTCGTCGATGACCACCACAGTGCACACATACGGTTCGTCCCCCTCACTCCCCCACCCATCCTCTACACCGGTGAATGAACCTGCACTTATGTCTGCTAGGGGTTCTACTGGTACTTCTGCACGTATCTGTTCTGCTGGTACTTCTGCACTTCTGCACTGGTGAATGAATGGGTGATGGTTTTCTAATCCTACTAGGGGCAGCAAGAACAATGTGAACAGCAGTAGCAAGAACAATCTAAACAGCAGCAGCAAGAACAATGTAAACAACAGTTATACTCTAGACTGCTTGTGAAGTATATGAATGTAGTTCCTAACTCCAGACTGCTAGATGGTTACACTATGTAGTGCAAGATTCAGAGAAAAGTAAAGAAAATAACACACAAAGCATTGGCAGTAAAATGAATTTCTAATTAATGCTTACACTATACTCATTACTGAGACTTTGTTGATGGAGTTTGCCTGCAGCTGGTTCATTCAGATTCAGTAGTATGCATGGTGGACAATTAAGTAAATAGCTATGTAAGGCATAGAGATGAGCAAAAAAACTATACTAGAAGCTTGCTAGTAGCAGTACTTGTAGTGGTGGTGGAGGTGCGTAGTAGTGGTGATAGTAACTAGCAGTAGTAAAACTTGCATCCCCTAGTAAGCTCCACAAAGTAACACACCCTTTTGCCAAGAACAACCCAGTTGTTCATCATTCTCCCTTTCCCTTGCTGCATCTAGTGAGTATAGCATAAGTGTAAGGCGGCGACATCATGCCCATGGAGCTCCACCATGACCAACAATAAGTAAATAGCTATGTAAGGCGGTCCAGCATGAACAAATTTAGGGTCTAGCATGAGTAAATAGCTTTTTTATATTATATGTGTTGTCTTCCTGTTAGTAAAATATATCATAGGGACTACTATATTCCATGTCCAATGCAGCACATTGTTAGCACAAGATGTTAGCACAAGATTATTAGCACAAGATGTCAGCACATTATTATTCCATGTCCAATGCAGAACATTGTTAGCACAATATGTTAGCATAAGATTATTAGCACAAGATGTCAGCACATTATTATTCCATGTCCAATGCAGCACATTGTTAGCACAAGATGTTATATTAGCATCTTCTGTTCTGCTATATTGTTACCACTGCTTGACTGTGTATAGTGTAGAGATGGTGGTGTCTTGTTTTTCTTTTTGCATCTGAGAAGTAAAGGATCTGTTGGGATGTTGTTGCACTGTCAGAGCAATTTGCTCCGTGCTGTATTCTAGTCATGAATCATGATCTCTCTGCTGTATTGGTGCGAGGTATTCAACAACTAGTACCAGTCTTTGTACTGGTGCGAGGTCTTGCTTTCAGAATTGACAAAGATCATAGACAAATGAAAGGATTAACAGTCAGAGAAAATTAACAAATGAAAGGATTAGCTAGTAGGTTTAGTTTATGGCTATATAAACCTGCTCTAAACTTGTGTTATTATCTTTGTGTAACTATAATATAGTAATGTCTTGCTATATTGCTACTTCTTTAATTTTGAGCTTCTTTTTGGTTCCATATGGTGTTATATGGTGCTATATGGTGTTGTTGTTACATGCATGGTGCTGTTGTTGTATGTTATATGGTGTTGTCATATGGTGCTCCTGTTACATGGTGTTGTTATATGCTATATGGTGCTGCTGTTATATGGGGATGGGGCTGTCAATATGGGATGGGGTGTTTTGTCTTGCAGGGATTTGATTTGAGTTGCCCATTTCTCCCGAAGTGTCGATTCACTTCCGTTTCGGTTGAGAAATGGGCACTCCTAGGTCAAAAAATTAGCAAAGTTCATGCCGGATTTTTCGTCCGAGATTTGTGCTAACTTTTTGCCTCTTTTAAATAGAGTAGTTCAAACATGTCGGGCAACAAGGAGTCTGGCCCTTCTAAGCACATGATCAACGTCGAATAACAACCTAGATAGGCCAACCAGTCATTCTAGCAGGGGTCCCAACAGGAGGAGGAGGAGGAGGCGATGAGGATGACACCACCACCGGAGGTGCCGATTCACTTCCGTTTCGGTTGAGAAATGGACACCGTCGACAGAGCTGCTGGGGCCAATGAGGGCGGAGATCCTGATTACAAGGGGGACGAAGACGACTACGATGGAACTAGTGAAGGCGGCGGCGAAGAGGATGACACCACCGATGGTGGCGCCCGCATGGATGGCGGCAAGCGCACGGATGGCGGTAGCGGCAACCCGGCCGCTTCTTAGAAGAAGAAGAAGAAGAAGGAACAGAAGGAGCGGAAGGTGCCAGTGCTCGCCACCGTTTGCGATGAGTTCACTGAGGTCACAGAAAGTGGCCAACCCATTGCGCCAGAGGCGATTGCTAAAGGGTACGGCCTGCAACTCGGGTGCATCGTCCAGGAAAGCATGTCGATCAACACGAAGTACATCAGACATGGTGACCATGCAGCTTTGGTCAATAACCTCCTTAAGAAGCTTCACAAGTGATACAGATTCCTAGAGCAGTTTAGAAACCTCGAGAGAAAGAACCCGGTGAACAAACTAGCCCTCACGAAGATGAGCAACGCCTTGAGCAGCTGGAAAACCCGGGTGAAGAATATCATTGACAAAGGTGAAAGCTGGGAGGTTATTAGTAAGAAAAATCCGATGCTCGACGAAGAGGAGTTTAGGATATTCAAGGCGGATATAGCTACCGCTGATGCTATGAAATGGACTCAATGGGGAAGGAGTATGCGAGAACAGAACATAGGTAACCACCGCCTTGGAAGCGGCAGTTACAGGGGAAACAGGCCATTTGGGACAAGGAGGACACCGAGCTTGAACGCCTTGGTAAAGAGAACCCTTGGCTTAAAATCACGGACTTGCAGCTTAGGAAATTTCTTCGGGCCCACTACTCCCTGGACAGGGAAACAAGGGAGTTCATCACCGACGATCCAGAGGTGAAGGCATTCAAGAAGAAGCTGGTAAGGAATTTATCACCGATCTCAAGTCTATTGCGTTCTAATTAAGATAATGAAGTCAAGAATCTAAATGGGTTCACCTTTCCTTGTCTCTACAGGAGGATGAACTGAACTCTACTACCACAGAGTCGTCCCAGGATTCGACGGAGCCCTAGGACACGGTTTTCAATAGGGCGACCAATGCTTACAAGTAGAGGGACAAGGGGTTGCTGCCGTCCTCAGCTGGCCGTGTGTCCGGCTTCGGTACGAGCATGAAGTTCAAGGAGTACTACAAAGAGGACGCCAAGAAAAGAAGGGAGAGGAAGAACCGGGATAAAGCCGATGTTGCAGAGCTGAAGATGAAGGTGCAGACACTGGAGGAGAAGGCGGTGGAAGAGAAAACGGTGGACAAGTTAGTGGAAGAGAAGCTCCGCTCGATGATCCCCCCTGAGTTTTTCAAGGGGCTTACTGCTTGGAATGCGGGAGGTCGACAAGGGCTGATACATCTGCCCAGCGTAAGCGGCAGCAACTCAGGCATCAATGTTACCGTGTCGCCGGACCTTGTGACCCCGCCGGCCATCAACGTCGGGACGCAGCCGCTCGTTTTGGTCACACCGATGCCCCCTCCCGCCAAAGATACCAATAAGGCGCAGCCGACGGCGGTGGTGCTTCGTGAGGCACCCAAGCGGGAGATTGCAGATGATGATAGGCCGGCCGCCGGCATCGGCCGTGTCTCTACATTAGCCGAGATCCACGCCATCACCAAGGTAACTAATTAGTTAGTGCACGTCATCTCCTTTATGCCTTTGATGCATGACTGTTGCCATCTCATGACACCCAACAACATGTTTTTGCCTCAGGACACTTCTTGCGTACTCCTCCTTAAAGATGTCGGTGGTGAGTTGAAGGATGTTGCCAAGGGCACTCTTATACAACCGGCGAGCCGCACGATGCACAACAATCCAATGGATGATGACGTGATGAGGGTCGGGTTGGCTCGGGTGTTGCTAGGGTGCGACGACATGGACCCCCCTTTCAACCTCAGGGAGCCGACGAACACAAGACCCTTGGGGAATGCTACAATTGGCCCTTGACATGGCCGAAGACCCAGATTCGTCTTGCGGGGGGGAGCACTGGCGCCACCTCTCGACCGATCATCGCCTGGCCACCACCTCGGAAGCCAGTAGCCGCCGTTGTCGCCACCACCAGCCGTCACCATCAACTCTTGGCAGCATGTGCACTGCCACATGGCAAAGACGTTGTGCCGCAATCGCCGTCGCCCCCGCTACCACCACCACATGATGGCACCCATGAAGATGATGATGAATTGGTCAACGTTGACGACTTCATCAACACCGGCGCCGCCAAAGGATGGTATATGCCTTCTATGGATGAAGAACCCTTCGCAGCTCGCGACGACCATCAAGCTGGTCGGCCCAACACATGCACGCAGCGCCTGGTCTTCCATGGTCTTTCTCAAGAGACGCCTCCGGCCACCGATCCACTACAAGAGAAATCGGGATTGGTTTTCAGCCCCAACACACTCCAAAAGGCGACTGATGAGCAGATGACAGTGGCTGACACTATTGTGAAGAAGAAGCACTACAGGAAGAGAGGTAATAATAATAATAAGAAGGGTGCGTGCCAGCCTCTTCCGAAGAGGATCCGGGGTCAGGACACCATCGTCGTACCATCCACACAATTTGTCTTGCCCCGAGTGCATGTAGCTGGTGATCTGATATTGACTCCGGATATGATCAACATTGCGGTTGGAGCCATGTTAACTTTTCACGAGGGTGTCAAGACACTAGAGGCCCTCCTTCTTAAAGACGAAGATCCAAATTACCTGGTTTTCACGACCAAGGTGCCATTGGACGTGGGCTTCATCGATGAACCCCCTGCGGATATATTCTTCATAGCGTTTGAGGACATATTCAAGCTGTTTCTCACGAAACGGCTGGACTATAACTTGGTCCGCCTATACGCGCTCAATCTGGCGCTCACGATCAAGAGAGAAAGTACCCCGGAAATCGCGATAGTGGATCCCTACTACGTGCTGGACAGCCAGTTGGTCGAAGGATCAGAGACACGAACCAAGGCGACGGCATACCTCGAGAAGTTCATGGTACACAACAAGAGGAAGGGCACACTTCTTTTGCCTTTCTTTCCTGAGTAAATACACACACTCGCTCATCGCCACCGTAACTTATGCATTTCTTATAGATTTCTGCCTTTGCTCTTTTTCCAACATTCCGTTCCAATTGTGTTGCGCAGAGACAAATACTACACACTCATCGTCCTTGCCCCGAGGTATTCGCTAACCACGTATTTCGACTCGGGGAGTTTGACGAAGAAGAAAGACTACACCAGAATAAGGGGTGTTCTCAATGAGGCTCTCGAGGGCTACACCAAGAAGGGACGCACCTTCGTAGATAAGGGGGAATGTATCAAGGATGGCAAACACGTGCTCGACTTCCCCTGCGTCAAGCAGTCGACTACTGGTGCCAAGGAGGCCTTCTACGTACGTCCTCCATCACCTTAAAGGCTATGTTCGGGATTGATAGAACCTAACGTTGCCATCTAGTCTCTGAGGATGGGCCGAAACTTTGGCGAAAATCGACGATGCTGATCTTAGAGAAGACTTCCATCGCATTCAGATGAAATTGTCGCAAATCATCATTGAAGATGTCAACACAAGGGGCGGTCCCCTACAACAAGCCAGAGGGTTGAGTAAGAGGGAGATCGAAGAACGCCTCCGGAAGTAGGGTGACACAAGGACGTGGATGACGAAATAGGGCTATCTACCGTTCCCGAAGCCGAGCGAGAAGAGGAAGTATTCATCATGATCGATGTGTGCCTCTAGCATGTGCTGTATTAGTGTGTGTGTCATAAACTTTACTATCTCGTGGTCGAAATGGTCATTGTTGTTAGACTTAAACTACAGTGTGGTCGTGTCGTCGTTGAACTTATTGCTTCTATGATGATCTAACTTTTAGGTTTATGGATCATTTGTTTTATATTCTGTGAACATATATATATATATATATGGATGTGAACCCTTTATTCATTATTTTCATTGTATTTTTACTAATATGCCTTGTTGTCTATAGAGATGGCGATGAGGTGGTATGTGGTGTACATGGGTAGGGTTCCAGGAGTCTACGAGGAGTGGGAGGATTGCCACAAGCAAGTGAACAAGTTCAGCGGCAACATCTACAAAGGATACGCGACTAGAGAGGAGGCGATAGCCAAGTAGAGGAACCACTTGTGGAAGAAGAACCGGATGAAGATAGTGGTCGGGAAAATGCTCTTGCTCACCATTATCACAGCTGTATTCTATTTGATCCTAGTGTAGGCGGCGGTGGCCACTTCATATTTGTAATGTGAGCTGATATGAACTTTGTATTCGGTGCTTGTGTAAAAATTTGGCACTTGACACTATATATGTATCTCAATCGGGCTCTAAGTGTTTGTATTATATATATGTCGGTTTTCATGCATCTACTACCGTTGTAATATATTTTATACTCATGTGGATAAATACTGTATAAATCCTGTATAAATACCTGATTATACACCAGGAAAGTATTTTACTTTGAATACGTGTTACGCAATCAGTGGCGCAAATAATTATATAGTTAGTGGCGCATGGCTTTTTTGTGGCGCATATGCGTAAATGCGCCATAGAAGTCATTCCTGTGGCGTATATGAAGACATGCGCCACAGAAGTCTGGGACTTTTGTGGCACCTATCTATATGCGCCACAGGAAGCAGATATCAGTGGCGAGGTAACAGTGGCGACTAGGATATGCGCCATAGAAGATGTAATTACATGCGCCACAAAAGAGCTGTTTCCTAGTAGTGTACTGCGATACACCCCCTATACTTGTGGGTATCAAGACTATTTTCTGGCTCCGTTGCCGAGGAGTGAAGCGCTATTGGAGAGTGGAACTGGTAAAGGAAACTTCTACTGTGAGTATTGTTTACTACTGCTAGTTGCTTTATTTTCGTTATGGATAATACGCAGAGTTTCTTATTTGGTAATGCTACTACCACTGCTAAGGTAGTAGATAATCCACCACCTACTGAGAATGATGTTTTCAAAATACCTACAAGAATTATTGATCATGTTATGGATAACTATTATGTTGGGGATGGAACTGTCCATCTCGGTGATCATTTTCTCTTTATACACGAATTATGCGGGTTGTTCAAGTGTGCAGGTATTACTACAGATCAAGTTAAGAAGAAGTTATTGTCATTATCGCTGAAAGGAAGAGCTGAGGAATGGTATAAGCTGCTGAAGAATGGTCAAGCTCTGGAATGGGCGGAAATAGTGGCTCTCTTTTATTCAAAGTTTTATCCTCCTAGTGAGATTCTTAAAGATCGGAATCAAATATACAACTTTTGGCCTCTTGATGGAGAGAGTACAGCTCAAGCTTGGGGGAGACCGAAGTTACTAATGATCAAATGTCCTATTCATGAGCTCCCCAACAATATTATTATCAATAACTTTTATGCAAGGCTCCCTCTACATGACAAAGATTTATTGGATGCTTCTTGTGTTGGATCATTCACTCGCATGGAATAAGAGGCTAAATGGGACCTTCTAGATCGTATTCAAGACAATGCTGAAGCTTGGGAGAATGACAAAGGTAGAAAGTCAGGTATAAATTATGATTATGAATGCATTGAATCTTTTATGGGAACTGATGACTTTCAAAATATTAAAAATGCTTATGGTCTTGATTTGCAAGTTATTACGAATTGCTTTAGAGCTTTTGCTTCTTATATTGAAATTCCAAAAAGGGGATGGAATAAGTACCATGCACCTTATAAAGATATTGTTGACCATGTTCCTATTGGGAGCACTGAGTGTTGCATTATTGATCATATCTTACCTGAACCTTATATAGAGAAGATTCCCTTCCTAGATAAGGTAAAGGATCATCCTATGATAACTAATGTAATCACTAAAAGTGAAAAGAGAACTATAAAACCTGATGAACAAATAAACATTGAACCTGTTGTAGCAATTGTGAAAGACCTTGTCACTAAAAGCGTAGAAGATGGGCACATAGTCTTCTGTGAGGATGCTTCTAATATTGTTTCACATCCTAATAGAACTAAAAAGGCTAGTGTTCGTGGTCTTTCTGTTAGAATTGGTGATCATTGCTATTATGGTTTATGTGATATTGGTGTAAGTTCTAGTGCTATTCCTTATGAGCTTTACAGAGAAATTATGCATGAAATTAGTCGCTGCGAGTTGGAAGAAATTGATGTGCTTATTCACCTTGCTAATAGAGAGACCATCTCTCCAATTGGTATCGTACGAGACGTGGAAGTCCTTTGTGGTAAGATCAAGTATCCTGCTGATTTTCTAGTACTTGGTTCAGCTGCTAGTAAAAATTATCCTATCATTTTTGGTAGACCTTTCTTGAGTACTTGTGGAGCTATTATTGATTGCAAGAGGGAGAAAATCTTGACTAAGTTTGATGGGGAATCTTATGAGTTATGTTTTCGAAATTTACTAAAGAACCTTGCGAAGAGGAAACCCATAATGAGGATTTTAGAGTTGAACAACTTGCTTCTATCTCTCTTGCTCCTAACAATGCTTTGCAACAATTTATGGAAGATCATGAAAGTGAGATCTTCATGGAAGAAAGGAATGAGATTGACGAGATCCTCCGTCGTCAACCTAGGTTTCTTAAGCATGACTTGCCTGTAGAAGACTTGGGTACCACTTTGCCACCTAAAGAGGACCCGATCTTCGATCTAAAACCTCTCCCTGATGATCTTAAATATGCTTATATTGATGATAAAAAGATATATCCTGTTATTATTAGCTCTAAACTTTCAGGAAAGGAAGAAGAAAGGCTGTTAGAGGTTTTGAAGAAACACCGAGGAGCTATGGGCTATACTCTGGATGATTTAAAAGGGATTTCACCCACTATATGTCCGCATTCTATCAATATAGAACCAGATGCGAAGCCAGTAGTGGAACACCAACGACGTTTAAATCCTAAGATGAAGGAAGTGGTAAGGAATGAGGTATTGAAGCTCCTTGATGCTGGTATTATTTACCCTATTGCTGATAGTGAATGGGTTAGTCCTGTTCATTGTGTTCCTAAAAAGGGAGGTATTAACGTTGTCCCTAATGATAATGATGAGCTTATTCCTCAAAGAATAGTAGTAGGCTATAGGATGTGCATTGATTTTAGTAAGGTCAATAAAGTTACTAAGAAAGATCATTACCTGCTTCCTTTTATTGATCAAATGTTGGAAAGGTTGTCTAAAAAGACCCATTTTTGTTTTCTTGATGGTTATTCTGGTTTCTCTGAAATTGCTGTTAAACAACAAGATCAAGAAAAAACTACTTTTACATGCCCTTATGGAACTTATGCTTATAGACGTATGCCTTTTGGTTTATGTAATGCTCCCGCTACTTTCCAAAGGTGCATGTCTGCTATCTTTCATGGTTTTTGTGAGGAAATTGTAGAAGTGTTCATGGATGAATTTTCTGTCTATGGAACTTCTTTTGATAATTGTCTGCACAACCTTGATAAAGTTTTGCAGAGATTTGAAGAAACTAATCTTGTTCTTAATTGGGAGAAATGCCACTTCATTGTTAATGAAGGGATTGTTCTTGGGCATAAAGTTTCTGAAAGAGGCATAGAAGTTGATAGAGCTAAGGTTGAGGCAATTGAGAAGATGCCATGCCCAAGAGACATCAAAGGTATTTGTAGTATCCTTGGTCATGCGGGTTTCTATAGTAGGTTTATTAAAGACTTTTCTAGGATATCAAAACCCCTTACTAATCTTCTTAAAAAAGATGTACCCTTCGTTTTTGATGATGATTGTAAGGAAGCTTTTGAAACTCTTAAGAAGGCTTTAAATACAGCCCCTATTGTTCAACCACCTGATTAAAGTTTACCCTTTGAAATAATGTGTGATGCTAGTGATTTTGCTGTAGGTGCTTTCCTTGGGCAACATATTGATAAAAAGTTAAACGTTATCCATTATGCTAGTAAGACTCTAGACGCTGCTCAAAGGAATTATGCTACTACTGAAAAGGAATTTCTAGCTGTTGTTTTTGCTTGTGATAAGTTTAGGCCCTATATTGTGGACTCAAAAGTAACCATTCACACTGATCATGCTGCTATTAAATATCTTATGACGAAGAAGGATGCTAAGCCTAGGCTTATTAGATGGGTACTGCTTTTACAAGAGTTTGATCTACATATAGTAGATAGGAAGGGTGCTGAAAACCCTATAGCTGATAATTTATCTCGTTTGGAAAACATCTCTTTTGACCCTATGCCTGTTAATGATAGTTTCCCAACTGAACAGTTAGCTGCAGTAGGGGTGAGCTCGCGAGGAAGCCCTTGGTATGCTGATTGTGCTAACTTTATTGTCTCCAAGTATTTGCCTCCAACCTCTACAGCTCAGCAAAGAAGAATGTTCTTCTATGATTTGAGGCATTATTTTTGGGATGACCCACACTTATACAAAGAAGGCGTGGATGGTATTATGCGAAGATGTGTTCCAGAATATGAACAAAACGAGATATTGCATAAATGTCATGGTAGCACCTATGGAGGACATCATGCAGGAGATAGAACTGCACAAAAGGTACTACAATCAGGTTTCTACTGGCCTACCCTTTTTAAAGATGCAAGAAAATTTGTTTTATCACGTGCTGAATGTCAGCGGGTTGGTAATATTTCTAGACGCAATGAAATGCTTATGAACTACTCTCTAGTTATTGAACCTTTTGATTGTTGGGGATTTGACTTTATGGGTCCTTTCCCTCCCTTGAAGGGCTATACTCATATTCTTGCTGTCGTTGATTATGTTACTAAGTGGGTAGAAGCCATTCCTACGAAAAGTGCTGACGGGGAAACCTCTCTAAAAATGCTTAAGGATGTTATCTTTCCTATGTTTGGAGTGCCTAGGTATCTCATGACTGATGGGGGTTCTCATTTCATTCATGGTGGTTTTAGGAAGACCCTTGCTAAATATGATGTTAATCATATAATTGCTTCAACTTATCACCCCCAAACTAGCGGGAAGTAGAGCTATCAAATAGAGAAATTAAATCTATCTTGCAAAAGACTGTCAATAGGTCTAGAAAAAACTAGGCTAAGAAGTTGAATGATGCTTTATGGGCTTATAGAACTGCTTACAAAAATCCTATGGGAATGTCTCCTTATAAAATGGTTTATGGGAAAGCTTGCCACCTACCCTTAGAATTAGAACACAAAGCTTACTGGGGAGTGAAAGAACTAAATAGAGATTGTAAGCTCGTTGGTGAGAAAAGATTATTTCACTTAAGTTCCTTAGATGAATGGAGGAGTGAAGCCTATGAGAATGCTAGGATCTTTAAGGAAAAAGTTAAAAGATGGCATGACAAGCGAATACTTAAGAGAGGTTTCATGTTGGTGATAAAGTTCTATTGTATAGGTCTCATCTCAGATTTTTTGCAGGTAAGCTACTATCAAAATGGGAAGGACCTTTCATCATTGAAGGACCGTTCAGGAGCAATAAAAATTTCTTCTTTAAAAGATAATACTACACAAGTAGTGAATGGACAGCGACTCAAACACTATATTGCTGGAGATTCTTACAATGAAGATGTTGATGCCTTTCAAGTTATAACTCCGGAGAAATTCATCGAGGACCAAATTCAGGGACCTGCAGAGTCTGTTTTCAAATAGGTAACAGTTCTGGTAAGAAAAGTTTCGCAAAAATACTATCCAACTATATTTTTGCAGCTTTTAGTCAATAAGGAAAGCTACGAAGCGAAAAAGGGATGGAACCGGAGCCGGGTAGCTCACACCACCCTGTGGCGTGGGCCCACCCCTGGCCGCGCCACCAGGTGGTGAGGCCACCCAGGACTCCGCCTCCGTCCCGTTTTCACCTAGTACCTTCCTTTTGATATGAAACTTCATAATATATAACCCCCCCGGATCCCCCGAGGTCCGTATATCGTGTTTTCGTCGTGTTTTTGTTTCGATCTGTTTCTGCCAGGTAAAAATCTCAGATTTGTAGCCTCAATGTCTTCCACTGGATCAGTTAAGGGAGATTCCTTGGAAGATATCATCAACCCATACATGAGAGAATTGAAGATTAATCCCAAGGAGTTATTGCTCAAAGGTGGGGAGGTTCGGATTAAAGAGGTTCAAGGCCCTAAAGGTGAAGGAAGTCTGGAGGACAGGATGGAAGCATTGGAACAAGAAGTCTTTAGGTACAAGAAGATGGCGGAGCGCGAAGTGGATATCATCCATAAGATTTGTTCCGAACTCATCACCAAGCACCAAAAGGAGACTGCTGAACTCAAAGACGAAGTCCTCTCACTCCGCCAAACAACCAACAAACTGCAAGCACAGTTCTATGATGTTCAAAATCAAAACTATGAGTATGAGGCTAGATTTAAACTCATAAGTGCTGCTGCAATTTTCAGGATGTTGGAAACCACGATGTCCTTCGTTGATGGGAAGCCTTTACCTTGGAAGACGGACGAAGATGAGAGGATACCACCACCACCTAAGGAGTAAATCGTCATCAGGTTTGGCATCCCCTTGGTTTGTTCCAAGCTTGGGGGAGTGCCGTGGTATCATATCACTATCTTCTATCTTTTTACCTTATTAGTTGAGTCATATCATGAATAGAGGAGTTACTATGTAGTATGGTTTGCATTATGGAAGTGTCCCCTCCCTCGTTAGATATGTATCCCTTGGTGTGAGTTGCCGTTATGGAATATTAATGAGAAGTTCTATCATTCACTCGTTTGCATAGCTTATATTAGTTTTCAATTTGTTGTTATATGATTGATCTTGTTGTTACTATTGGTATCACTTTGGGATCATTGAGTTAATTTAGTTGGTTTTGGCAAACCTGGCTCGGTCAGTAGCACACTATTTTTGAGAGTTGAAAGAAAAGATAGAAGTACTCTAGAGAAAAATAATTTCATCATCTTTCTTTCTTGATTTGCTAATAAGTCTAGTATTCTCTAGTTAAGATCTTTTGTGCTTCTGAGGAAGATTGCATGTTTGTTTTTATTACTTGTATGTTTGGTTGTTTCCTTCAACTCTTATACTTGCTACCCAGCCTTGCTAGCCAAAAACCTGTACTGAGAGGGTATTCTTCTCGTGCATCCACCTCCTTTAAACCAAACCCATGCCATTTGTGTCCACCATACCTACCTAGTAGAATTATTGCTATTCCAAGTAAATTCTTGTTTCATCTACCTACCAAATTAAACTTGTTATGTGAAAATTAGTGATTAAAGCTCTCATGAACTTGATGGCACACTTTACTTTCTTGCATTTAATAAACTTGAACCATTGTGCTCACCTATGTTGCGTATATGCTTACGCTTTGTAAGTTGTGAATTAGCAGAACCATGCTGTCATGGGGAATGCTTTCAACATTGCACTGGTACTTTGTACCAAGTTGATATCATGTTCTTTTGTCTATGGATGTCGTCGGTGTGAAATGAAAGGGGAGCTTGTAAGTCCATGGAGTTATGCATATGTGTTAGAGAAACGCCTGGGCCGCTGGTCTAATCCATGCTGACATGGTGGAAACCTGCAGCGTAACCATAACGAGTATCTATGAAGCATTCTTCTTATAAAAAAAAGAGTCTGATATTGAGAAAAAAGAGAAAAAGAGAAAAAAAAGAGATATTATGAAAAGAGGAAAGAGAGAAAAAATCACCATATTCCCATGGTAAATAAGAAGATTGCTGAGATGCTTGTTGTCTGCTTGCCTTGTCATTTTGATATGGGGATTCTTCCGTATCATCGGGCAAGGGGTACCCCATTGGCGGTTCTCTACGATACACATATGCTTACGATGACAAGAACTTACCGGTTACTAAACTTGAGTAGCATGAGGAGCGACCCTCGTATTCAAGGGACATGAGATTCTCAACTTACAACTTGTCAATGCATATCCTCATTTTTGATCACTTTAACCTTAATCACCTAAAGATGCCTATGATAGGGGCAATGAGAGCTGAAAGCTAGTAAGTATCATAATTTTGGGGAGCTCTTTATGAGACTTGCAATCCCTGCTTCCCACTTTGAAGGACCTTTCTTTTACTTTGTAGTTGAGTGAGTACACCTATTCCCTTCTATCTCAACAAGTATTTTGAGTTGTTGTGTTTCATTCATTCATATGATGATTTATTCAATCATGCCTTATGTTCCTTGTTTTGCACATTGCTCTTATCTTGATGTTTACTGCTTTGAAAGCTATCATTGAAAACTAGCTATTTGTGAACTCCAGAAAATTATCAACTATTCTTCGACCAAGAGCTATGTTTGCCATTACCAATTATGATTCACTTTATGTATCTTTATTGTGTTTCCTTTACTCATTTCAAGTTGAGTTATATAATAGTGAGTTGTCTTCTATTATGATCTATGTATTTGATGAATGTGATGCTTCTTGTCCGTATTCTTTTATCGACTGTTCACTCCATAAACCTGAGGCCATGTTTATTGAGCTCAGTTCGCTTGAGGACAAGCGAAGTCTAAGCTTGGGGGAGTTGATACGTCCATTTTGCCTCACTATTCTATGTCATAATTCACTATTATTCATTGATATATTTCGTATTGAGAGGTGATACTTATGTTATTTCATCTATTTTTGCATGGTTGATGACTTTTGGAGCATGGACCGCTGCAGTCAGGTTCTGATGGAAAAAGTGCTGTTTGGAGGCAAAATTCACGAAGATCAGAAAATCTGGGAAATATACGGAAAATCCTATGTTTCCAGAAGACTAACGATGCCAGAAGATGGAGTGGAGATGGGCCACAGGGGGGCCACACCACCCCATGGCGCGGGCAAACCTAGGCCGCGCCTGGAGGTGGCGTGGCCACCCTGGCCCACTCCAGCCTCTCACCTCTGGCGTATATCATCCTCCCGAAACCCTAAGACTCGAGGAGCGACCACAGAAAGATTCCGCCGCCTCTGCAGGGCGGAAAATACCGAGAGAGAAAGATCTCTCCGGCAGACAGATTTCTGCCGGGGGAATTCGTTCCGAGAGAGGGGAGATCGTCGCCATCAACACCACCATCAAGCTGGACTTCATCGGGATCATCATCATCATCACCACCATCAGCACCCTCATCACCATCTCCATATTGCTGTAACAATTGAGTTGAATCTTGCATTAGTTCATAGGGGAAACTTTCCCGGTGTTGATTACTCTTTGTAGTTGATGCTATTGAGTGAACCATTGAATTATTGTTTATGTTCAGATTGTTATACATCATTATTCCATCTCTGATCATGATCCATATGATGTCTTGTGAGTAGTTCGTTTTGTTCTTGAGGACATGGGAGAAGTCTTGTTGTTAGTAGTGGAGTTGCGTTGAGAAAGATTCAATAGATTGTTATTTAAGTTGTGGTGTACTTCTTCTAGTGGTGTCATGTGAACGTCGACTACATGACACTTCACCTATATGGGCCTAGGGGAATGCATTGTGTATTTGGCTACTAATCGTATGGGTTGCCGGAGTGACAGAAACCTGAACCCCCGTTAGGAAACCATTGCACAAGGGACGTAAGGGTCTTAGAGTTTAAAGCTGTGGTTAGGTTTCTACCTTAATTACTTTCTTGTACTTACGGATGTTTGCAAGGGGTATAATCACAAGTATGTATTAGTCTTGGATGGGGCGGTACATTAGCACAGGTTCACCCACACAACACTTAGCAAGATAGAGAAGATTAATCAACTATATGAAGCGAAAGCACTTGACAGTCTTCCCATGTGTCCTCGAGAACGTTTGGTCATCTTAAGTAATACAATCAGCTTGTCCTTTGCTGCATAAAGGATTGGGCCACTTGCTGCATTTATTCCTACTGTCTTTTATTTACTCGTACTTTGTTTACTTGCTTTATCAAAAACCCTTAAAAATCCGTTTGCTAAGTATTTGCAGAGAATTCCTGATCCATACCACTAGCCAGCACCTTCTGCTCCTCGTTGGGTTCGACACTCTTACTTATCGAAAATACTATGATACACCCCCTATACTTGTGGGTATCATCCACCGAACAACCTCTGCCTCCTCGCTCCAGCGATGCAGCGGAAGAAGCAACTCCTTCCAGACAAAATGCTACCGAGAACATGTATCTCGCTAATCCGAGAGCATGGGGGAATAATTCTAGAGGGGGAGAGAGATCCTTCACGAGGAGGTGTGAGGAAGAAAGGTGAGAGGGGTGGCCTTTTATTGGCGGATGGGGGGTACCCCTCCCCATGGCCGGCGCCCCATTGGGGGTGACCCCTCACCTTCCCCATTCATGTGGTGGTAACCCCCTCCACACAAAAGTGTCCCTTAACATTCCTCTTTAAAGTATTTACTTTAGATGCATTAAATTTCTCCAAATTTAATGCTCTCTCATTTAATAAAACTTATTTATTAAATTTATTCAGAATTTTGTTAATTACTTTAATTAACAAACATTCACATAAAACCCCTGCAACATTTCAATATTCCATGCAGAACCAATTTCTCAATTTCACCCGAAACAGTTCCGGTGTCTATTGAAATAATTCCAGCGCATTGAAATTCGTTCGTCTAAAACATATTTGCTCCAAATGGTGTTGGTGTCCCTTAAGTGTGTCACCCTACGGTTCGTGAATAAGACATGATCGAGACCCCTCTCAGATCAATAATTAGAAGAAGGACCTGGAGATCCATACTGACTCCTACACATTCTACGATGAATTATGTGATCGTGAGAACCTTTAACATTAGTAACTAAATCCCTTTGTCTCGAGATATATTACATGTCCAAGATTCGATCATCGGTATCTCCATAGCTAGTTTGATCTCGTTACCGACATGTACTCTTTTCTTGTTCCTGTGATATAACATTCTAGTGATCTTATCACTTGCTTGCAAGCTAACCAATGTGATATCACTGAGAGGGCCTAGAGTATATCTATCCGTCATCAGGATGGGAAAATCCCACTCTTGATCCATGAGCTTCTACATAACACTTTTGTAGCACTGAACCCACCTTTATAATCACCCTTTCACAGTGTGACGTTTGATGTTATCAAGATACTTTTCCAGTGTTAGTGATTAACATGATTTCATGGTCTAAGGACTAGGATTACTTTGTTAGATGTTATAGAAATATAAACACAATGACTTTGATTGTAATGCTATACTTCGGATGAATGTTCATCACATCATTCCACTAATGTTGTGACCGCGTTATTAACAACATCCAATGTCCATGATCAGGAAACCTTGATCATCTTGTTAATCAACGAGCTAGTTTATAAGAGAGGCATAACTAGGAACTTTCCTTTTTTTATTAAACACACATGTATTAACGTTTCCAAATTAATACAATTATAGCATGCAAAATAAACATCTATCATATACTTGGAATATGTATAATAACAACTTTATTATTGCCTCTCAGGGCATATTCCCTTCAGTCTCCCACTTGCACAAGAGACAATAATCTAGTTACATGGTGATAAATCTAACACCAATGGAGTTCTGGTGTTGATCATGTTTTGCTCTAGGGAGAGTTTTAGTCAGTGGATCTTCTACATTGAGATCCGTATGTACTTTACAAATCTTTATATCTCCATCCTTGACATGCTCACGGATGGAGTGAAACCGGCGCTTAATATGTTTGGAATTCTTATGAGACCTTGGTTCCTTTGCGTTGGCTATGGCTCCATTGTTGTCACAATAGATCACCATTGGATGCAATGCACTAGGAACCACACCTAGTTTGGTAATGAACTGCTTCATCCAAACTGCTTCCTGTGCTGCTTCTGAAGCAGCAATATATTCCGCCTCCCTTGTTGACCTTGTTACCATGGGTTGTTTGGAGCTCCTCCAACTAACTACTACTCCGTTCATGAGAAATACGTATCCGGATTGAGACTTAGAGTCATCCGGATGAGTGTCAAAGCTAGCGTTGACATAATAATTATCGACCAGCTCTTCTTCACCACCTATACAAGAAACATTTCCTTAGTCCTTCTCAAGTACTTAAGGATATTCTTGACCGCTATCCAATGTTCCAAACCTGGATCATATTGGTACCTACTAGTCAAACTAATATCATGTGCCACATCCGGTCTTGTACATAGCATGGCGTACATTATAGAGCCTATGGCTGAAGCATAGGGGATCTTATCCATTATCTCTCTTTCTTCCGCCGTAGCCGGACTTTGAGTCTTACTTAATGTCTTGCCTTGCAACATAGGTAAGAACCCTTTCTTACTTTCATCCATTTTAAACTTCTTTAAAATCTTATCAAGGTATGTACTTTTCGATAGCCCTATTAGGCGTCTTGATCTATCTCTATAGATCTTTATGCCTAATACATATGACGCTTCACCAAGGTCTTTCATAGAAAATTTGTTGTTTAGATAACTTTTAACACTGTTTAAAAGATCTATATCATTTCCAATCAATAATATGTCATCCACATATAATATCAGAAATGCCACATTGCTCCCACTCACTTTCTTGTAAATACAAGCTTCTCCATAAGTTTGGATAAACCCAAACTCTTTGATCACCTCATCAAAGTGGAGATTCCAACTCCGTGATGCTTTCTTCAGTCCATAGATGGATCGCTGAAGCTTGCACACCTTGTTAGCATCCTTAGGATCAAAAAAACCTTTGGTTGTATAATATACAACTCTTCTTCAATGTTACCATTGAGGAACGCAGTTTTGACATCCATCTGCCATATTTCATAATCGAAATATGCAGCAATTGCTAACATAATCCTAACTGATTTTAGCATCGCTACGGGAGAGAATGTATCATCGTAGTCAACTCCTTGAATTTGTCGAAACCCTTTTGGGACAAGTCGAGATTTATAGATGGTTACATTACCATCAATATCAGTTTTTCTTTTGAAAATCCATTTATTCTCAACGGCCTTTCGGTCATGAGGTAAGTCCACCAAGGTCCAAACCTGGTTTTCGTCCATGGATTCCATCTCGGATTTCATGGCTTCTAGCCATTTGTTGGAATCCGAGCTCACCATCGCTTCTTCATACGTCGCAGGGTTATTCATTTCATCAACCATGAAATTAACAACAGGATTCTCGTACAGCTCAGGAGCTGCACGTGTCCTGCTTAACCTACGAGGTTCGCTAGTGTCCTCTTTCAGAGTTTCATGATCATTATCATTAGTTCCTTCTTCATTTGGTGAAGTCAACTCCGGAACAACTTCCGGCGCTGCGCCACTCGTCATTCCATGAAGAGAAGGTTCAATAACCTCTTCGAGTTCTACCTTTCGACTACTCACACCTTTCACGAGAAACTTTTTCTCTAGAAAGGATCCATTCTTGGCAACAAAAACCTTGCCATCAGATCTATGATAGAAGGAATAGCCAATTGTTCCTCTAGGGTATCCTATGAAGACGCATTTTTCCGCTTTGGGTTCGAGTTTATCCGGTTGAAGTTTCTTCACGTAAACATCGCATCCCCAAACTTTAAGAAATGACAACTTAGGTTTGTTTCCAAACCATAATTCATACGGTGTCGTTTCAACGTATTTAGATGGTGCCCGATTTAAAGTGAATGCAGTGGTTTCTAGTGCATAACCCCAAAATGACAGTGGTAAGTCAGCCAAAGACATCATAGATCGAATCATATCTAATAGAGTACGATTACGACGTTCCGACACACCATTACATTATGGTGTTTCGGCAGGCGTGAGTTGTGAAACTATTCCACACTCTTTCATGTGTGTGCTAAACTCGTAACTTAGATACTCACCTCCACGGTCGGACCGTAGAAATTTGATTTTTCTATTACAATGATTTTCCACTTCTTTTGAAATTCTTTGAACTTTTCAAAGGTTTCAGATTTGCGTTTCATCAAATAGATATACCCATATCTACTCAAATCATCCATGAAAGTAAAAAAATAACGATATCCACCTCGCGCTGACACACTCATTGGACCGCATACATCAGTATGTATGATTTCCAATAAATATGTTGCCCGTTCCATTGAACCGGAAAATGGCGTTCTAGTCATCTTGCCCATAAGGCGTGGATCACATGTATCAAATGATTCAAAATCAAGTGATTCCAAAAGTCCATAAAATGGAGTTTCTTCATGCATTTAATGCCAATATGATCTAGACGACAGTGCCACATATATGCAGATATATCATGATTAAGTTTAATTCTTTTAGCATCAACATTATGGATGTGCGTATGAGTACTATCGATATTCAACAGAAATAAACCATTCATCATGGGTGCATGACCATAAAAGAATTATCCATATAAATCAAACAACCATTGTTTTCGAATTTAAACGAATAACCACATCGCATCAAACAAGATCCAGATATAATGTTCATTCTTAGTGGAGGCACCAAATAACAATTATTTAATTTTATAACTAATCCTGATGGTAGGTGGAGAGACAGCGTTTCGATGGCGATCACATCAACTCTTGATCCATTGCCGACACGCATTTTGACCTCACCCCTTGCTAGCGGTCGCTTGTTCCGCAGCCCCTGATTCGAGTTACATATGTTAGCAACCGATCCGGTGTCAAATACCCAGGTGCTACTGCGAGTACTAGTCAAGTACACATCAATAACATGTATATCGTGTATACCTTTGTTTGCCTTTGTAGCATCCCAATTGTCTAACAACTGTAATGCTACTTGGTCTAGTAATATATTGGCTACTTCCTATATATAATTTTTGCATCATAAATATATCATGCTCATATCATCATGCCACCTTGCATTTGAGCATCATATAAAACCCTGTTTCTTTGGTTCTACTCTCATATGCATTATTAATTGTATTTGCCTCTTGATATTGTATTTGGTTATTGATATATTGTTTAATGCCCAAGTTGAGTTGGGGACATATCTTTTATTCCACTCCATCACTTTTCTTTAACCACCTTATAATTCCACCATCCTATTATCCATGAGCTTGTAATGCTTTTTCTTTTGATTTTATTCTAACTCATGTGGATGGGGTGGATCTAATCCCAACTTCTTTTTGCTTGGCCTTATTCCACTTCTTGGGAATGCATAAGATTAATGCCATATTAGTATTATTGTTTTCACAAAAATAAATCATGGCATTTAATATTTTGCATGGGCCATGCAACCTTCATCACCACCTTTTGTCCCATTGGTTTTTCTTTTGTGTTAATGGATCTTTTCTTGTGGACCATCTCCTTCCATTCCATCATCCCCATATTCCTTCAACATCATTATTAATTTAAATTTCTTCATGCATGATCAAAGGAGGCTCATTCTACATATCTCTTTTCTCTCTCTTTTTCTTGGTTTCTTCTCCACCTTAGCTTATGCTAGATCAAGCCCCACTTTCCTTTTGGTATGGTCCCATAAACAAATTCAAAAACCTAAAACCCTAATAAAAACCTAATCTAGCTATCTCTCTCTTTTTTCCTCTAACCTAGTTTTACACTAAACCCTAAAACTTCTCCCACCTCTCTCTCTTACACTCCCTCTCTCTCTAACATGCTGGTCCCACCTGGCCCTCTCTTCCTGGCCCACACCCCATCTACCCTCTTCTAACCCTAACCCTAGCCCATGCCTAGTCTAACCCGAGCTCACCCGAGCTACCCCTCCCCTCTCTCTTCTCTCTACCGCCGTGCCAGCCCCACCCAGCTGTTACCCCACGCTGTCCCCACCTACAGCCCTCTCCCTGCCCTGCCTGGCTACCCAGGTCGAACCCCAGCTCGACCACGTGCTCGAGGAGAAAGAGAGAAAAGGGCCGAAGCCACTTTACGCCGAGCCGTGCCCACACGCCACCTTCTCCCTCTCTTTCTCTTGCCCTCATCCACACGGCTCCCCTGCCTCTCCCAGATCCGCCAGAGCCCTGCCCTCCTCTCCTCCCCTGCTTCTCCACCGTCGCCAGCACCTTCCGCCGGTCGCCGCGAGCACCGCGACATCCCCTTGTTCCAGCCGTCCAGCACGACGTGGAGGCGGTCCAGAAGAACAAGGAGGCTCCCCTACTTCGCCTCGTACGCGCCGACGAGGACGAGAAGCCCCAGCACCGTTGGAACCAGCGCCGTCCGATGCAAACCCTAGCCGCCAATACGCCAGCAACCCCGGCGATCCGTTGCGCCTCTGACCGTGCCACCACCACCGACCACCCCGCGGTGAGTCCCTCTTCCTCCCGGACACCATCCGCCTCGCTGTCGCCGTCAAGCATTGCCGATATTTTCGCCGAGCGCCCTCAGTGCACCGCCGCTCGCTGCTGTCTGCACGCTCTCGTGCCGCGTAGCGCCTCAACTGGTCGCGCAGATACTCCCTAACAACTACCCCTCCCTAGACCAGCGGTAGCCGCCGCCGCCCGCGCACGCCCAGGTCCCCAGTTCGATTCCCCGTCTCGCCGCGCCGCGCGCGTCAGACAATATCGTCAGAGACGGGAAGAGAAGATCCATAGTGCCCTTTTTCGTTTTGCAAAAAGCCCCCTCTGAAACTCTCGCCTCAACCCGCGGTACATCAAGCCCCACCTGTCAGCCACTCTGGGAAACTTGCAGTTAAGCCCCCCAGCTCTTAGCCCTCAACCCGCGGTCCAGTTTGATCCACCTGCCAGCCTCTACGAGTTCTTCACTGTCATGTGGGCCTCGGCCGGTTAGTCCCACCTCGCAGTAGCATGGGCTAGGCAGGGCTCCGGTGTGAAAAGTCTTTCGCGCGCGTGTGCCCCGCCAGCATCTGGCCCACCCGTCAGTGGCTATGGATGGGTCAGGCTGGGTGACAAAAGCTTTTCTGTTGTCTGTTTTAATTAAACCTTTTCAAAAATTGATTTAAATTTAAATTCAAATCAGATTTAAATAACTTTTAAAATATAAATCCAAATAATACAAATAATATATGTTTTGGAATCAGAAAAATGTGAGGAATTCAAATATGTCATTAAAAATATGTTTTGAGCACATTAAAATTTCGAGATGATTAAAATTACAATAAAATGCCCTTTTCCTTAATTAATTAATAACTTTAATTCTACAACTCCAAATTTGACAAATAATATGTCTAAATCGATCAGCGCGACGAGCCCATTCTATTTATGCAGTCCTTGTTCTGAATTGAAGCATGCATCATGTCATTCTTACAAATCTGAACTGTTTATGACAATAAAACTTGGTTAAATAAATAGTAAAATGCTTTATTTCTTGTATCCACACCTCACCTTTGCCATGCTACTTTAATGCCATGTAAATTGTGCATCATTCATCATGGCATGCTTGTTTGCTTGACGCATTTTAATCCATATGCTTGTGCACTTTATTTATGTTGGCCCTTGTTTGTTTGGTTCTTCTTCGAATAGACGCCCAGCAGGAGAATTACCAGGAACCACAGGAGTACTACCCAGATCCATCTCTCGCTTCAACTGATCTGCCAGGCAAGCACTATCACATGCTTGCATACATACAGTACCTATTGCCTCTATCTTATTCTTGCATCATTGAGTCACGATTGCACTAAATTGAATCCCAAGTACTGCATAGCCTTACTTTTAAACCCCACCGAAGCTTGTTCCTCCATCCCATGAGCCATTACTACAGGAGTTGTTTGAGCCATGCGAGTCGTAGAAAAGCATGTGTAGGGTATGTGAGTGTCTGAAGAGTAACGAGGTACCTAAACAACATAACCTGAGTAGTAATGGGATAACTAATGAAAGAGGCACCGGTGAGCAATATCTGCTATTTGGTTTTTCATGTTCACTTGTGTCCCGTAGGACCCCGAGTACTTGATTCCTGTTCCTTGACTATTCGCACTATCCACATCCGGGAGGCCTTATGGACCCCCCTGAGCCAGAGCTTGATCCATTCTTATTTCTTGGGGCCACAATTAGTTTGGGGCTTTATTACTATCCTGTACTTATGCCATGCTACTGCTTTATTTAAGATTGTGCGAGGAGCACCTGTACTGTTTTGGATCGTGACACGTTTTCACTGTATCGACAAGCCCAGTCAAATTTTAGGGTTCCCAGTTGTTTACCGCCGTCCACACAAACCTTGGGTCCGTCTCGGACCCGGCCAACTTCGTTGCGGGTAGCTTAATGGGGTGGCCCCCTAAAATATTTCTGAATCCTGTGATTGCTTTGTCGTGAATGCCTTGTTGTGTTTTGATTTGGTTTTTCCGATGTTGATCGAGTGTGTGTTGCTATTCGTGCACCCCTGTAGGGTAAATCTTTCTGAAAGCCGTGTCCGCGGTTACGGACGACTTGGAGCACAGTTTATCGATCATAGACAAGTATAACTAAAGTACCGCTTTTAATTTGACTAAGAACTTGACTAGTAAATAGTGCAACACTCATGGAATGGTTAATAAAACTGCCAACGGATGATGGGGGTTGTTCGTCCGCTTCCTCGTTGGTGAGCGAGGAGGAGGATGGATCTGTTAATTATACTGTTATAACTGTTGTTCTTAATTCACGGACATCCGTCTATCATTGGTTAGGCGGATGGTTAGCGAGTATCTGTAGAATTTTAGGTATTATCTTTTTCTACAATTGCGTCACCCCAGGTTGTGTCCCCTTTAGCGGCATAAAGACTTGCTGAGTACCCCTAGGGTCTCACACGATAAATTGTTTGATTCAGATGAACAGGTGTACCCGCAAGATGGATACTGGGTGGAAGAGACAGATGATGTTAGCAACGATCATACGGTGTAGAGATTCCGGGAATGGGGATCCGTGAGATCTGTGGGCAGGATGTGTTTATTTATGGGCATCTTATGCCGATTTGCTTCTTATCCGTACTCGGATCTTGTTTTCGGCTTCCGCCGGATACTCTGATGTTTGTTGTATGAGGAGCTATCCTAAATTATTATCTCTATCTAGGATATTTTAATCTTGCCGTATGGCGTTGCAATATTTCTATTTCTTTCAGATGGAATGGCTTTGAGGACTGTTGTATGTGGCTTGCATACATACTCATTTGTGTATGTAGTTGATCCCTTCGCCTGCCGATTACGCCGCTCGTTCTTGTCCCAATGTCTGAAAGTGGTTAGGACGGCCGAAAGGTCTACCGTGAGTGGCCCTGGGCCCCACCGTACTATTTTAACCACTTTCGTTCATCCAGGCATGTAACTAAGAGCGTAACTCACCGAGGTAGTTACAGCCTTGCCGACTTTCTTGTCCGCCAAAAACATGGGGCAGTTGCGCTTCCAATGGCCAGTCCCCTTACAATAGTAGTACTCGATATCAAACTTAGGGCCAGCCCGGGATTTATTTTCTAGCGCATCAATAGATTTGCCGCCCTTCTTTCCCTTCTGTTTACCCTTCTTGTCTTTCTTGAAACTGGTGTTTCTATTGACCATTAACACTTGATGTTCTTTCCTAATCTCCACGTCTGCAGTTGTAAGCATTGACAGAAGCTTGGGGAGAGTCTTCTTCATGCCTTGCATGTTATAGTTCATCACGAAGCTCTTGTAGTTAGGTGGCAGAGATTGGAGAACACGATGTATGCCTAAGTCAATGGGAATCGTTATTCCCAAGGACACAAGCTTATTGGTGTACCCAGACTTTTTGAGTACGTGCTCACTTACGGAGCTGCTCTCTTCCATCATGCAGCTAAAGAACTTTTCTGAAGCATTATAACTCTCTACGGCAGCATGGGTATCGAAAATCATTTTCAATTCACCCATGGTATGCCGTAATGAACTAAGTTGTGGTCCTCCTGACGAGTCACATAGACATTCTTTTGCTTGCCAGGGGCATCAGGAGATTGTGGTGGGCCTAGTAGCGCTTCTAGCACATATTTCTTTTGTGCAGTAGAGAGGAGAATCCTCAAATTCATAGCCCAGTTGGGAAAGTTGCTACCATTCGTAGCAAGTTTCTCTTTCTCCATGAACACATTGAAATTAAAAGCAGGTGGTGCCATTTACAACATAATTTGTAATGTTTATTTAGACTAAGTTTATGATAGATTGAGTTCAACTAAATCACCACTCAAAAATAACATCCCTCGTGTCTTTTTTGCTGATTACATGAACCAAATCCACCACACCAAGTCAAATCATCACGTGAGTCGATGTAGCTTCAAAGGCGAGCATCTATATGGGCATCATATCAACTATATGACTCATCCTTAACCTTTCGGTCCGTGTTCCTAGGCCATGTCTGTACATGCTAGGCTCGCCAAGTAAAAACCTTAGTACTCACGTGTGTAAAACTGTCTTACACCCGAAATATGATCGTGGATTCAAGTACACCCCGATCATCACGTGATGTCTTGAAGCGGCAAAACATAAACGATTCATACTTAAGGAAGAACACATTTTTATCTTGATATTTAAATAAGGGATCATCTTATAATGCTACTAAAACGCCAAACTAGCAATATATGATGCGAACATCATATGTGTAAAGTGAAATGATATGGTTCTTGAATTTGATCACTATCATATGCATCGTGGTATGATCTGTATCATTCCTTTGTGTGTAAGGACAAGGTCTATGGAACTTACATGTTAAGTGTGTTGTAAGTGTATCAACTATACATCAACTCACAACATTACCATATCATGACACAAGCCCATCAACGATCTAAACTAGACGCCTCTAATTTATCAATTGCAAGTTTTACGTGGCTTAGGGCTTTCGAAGATAGAACCGTTCTTACCTACGAACATGGAACCACAACGATGATAACCAAATTATTAGCAACTTGTTGTAAATCGGATATTGACTATAGTAGGAGAGACAGACACCCGCCAGCCACTTATGAAAAACTAGTTGCATGTTATATTGGCTTAAGGTTGGTCCGGGCCACTTCATGCCACTATGCCACCAATATCCAAAGTACATATACGAAGCAATAACATGATCATCACCGCCCACATACTCTTATGTGTTCTACCCGTGTAAAGCATCTATGCATAGATCAGGCTCTGATACCACTGAAGGGTTCGCAACATAGAAAACAAAAAATTTCCTACGATGAGAACTATACGCCAAGATCTATCTACTAGATACAAGCAACGGGTGCATATACATCCATGTAGAACTTACCCTCGAAGACAACAAAGTTTTGTTAATGAGTAGGAACTCATGGATGATGTAGTCGTACGCTTGCCGATCTCAAGATCATGTGGAAGTCCTAGCGCTACAAACCAACAGCGCATCCGCACTTGCACACACGTTTAGGCCACCGAACAACATCCGCCTCCTCACACTAGCGATGCAGCAGAAGCAGCAACTCCTTCCAGACGAAATGCCACCTGGAACATGTATCTCGCTAATCTGAGACCATGGGGGAATAATTATAGAGGGGGAGAGAGATCCTTCATGAGGAGGTGTGAGGAAGAAGGGTGAGAGTGGTGGCCTTTTATAGGAGGATGGGGTACCCCTCCCCATGGTCGGCGCCCCATGTGGGGTGACCCCTCACCTCCCCCATTCATGTGGTGGTAACCCCCTCCACATAAAAGTGTCCCTTAACATTCCTCTTTAAAGTCTTTACTTTAAATGCATTAAATTTCTCCAAATTTAATGCTCTCTCATTTAATAAAACTCTTTTATTAAGTTTATTCAGAATTTTGTTAATTACTTTAATTAACAAACATTCACATAAAACCCCCTGTAATATTTCAATATTACATGCAAAACCAATTTCTGCAATTTCACCTGAAACAGTTTTGGTGTCTATTGAAATAATTCTAGCGCTTTGTAATTCATTCGTCTAAAACATATTTGCTCCAAATGGTGTTGGTGTCCCTTAAGTGTGTCACCCTACGGTTCGTAAATAATGCACACATGATCGAGACCTCTCTCAGATCAATAATCAGAAGCGGGACCTGGAGATCCCTACTGACTCCAACACATTCTACGATGACTTCTGTGATCGTGAGAACCTTTAACATTAGTAACTAAATCCCTTTGTCTCGCGATATATTACATGTCCGAGATTCGATCATCGGTATCTCCATACCTAGTTTGATCTTGTTACCGACATGTACTCTTTTCTTGTTCCCGTGATATAACATTCGAGTGATCTTATCACTTGCTTGCAAGCTAACCAATGTGATATCATTAAGAGGGCCTAGAGTATATCTATCCGTCATCGGGATGGAAAAATCCCACTCTTGATCCATGAGCTTCTACATAACACTTTCGTAGCACTGAACCCACCTTTATAATCACCCTTTCATAGTGTGACGTTTGATGTTATCAAGATACTCTTCCAGTGTTAGTGATTAACATGATCTCATGGTCTAAGGACTAGGATTACTTTGTTAGATGTTATAGCAATATAAACACAATAACTTTGATCGTAATGCTATACTTCGGATGAATGTTCATCACATCATTCCACTAATGTTGTAACCTCGTTATTAACAACATCCAATGTCCATGATCAGGAAACCTTGATCATCTTATTAATCAACGAGCTAGTTTATGAGAGAGGCATAACTAGGAACTTTCCTTTTGTTTATTAAACACACATGTATTAATGTTTCCAAATTAATACAATTATAGCATGCAAAATAAACATCTATCATATACTTGGAATATGTATAATAACAACTTTATTATTGCCTCTCAGGGCATATTCCTTTCACCTCAGCGAAGTGCTCACACCAACCAAGCAGCGATACCCGCACAACTAGAAGATGGCATATGTCATGTTCATGATGGCACGTCGACTATGCCACTACTTCATGGAGCACCCAATAGTGGTAGTCAATGATGCCCCGCTATCCCACGTCCTCAACAACCCCGAAGCAACATGGCGGGTTACCGTCTAGGGCATCGAGCCGGCCCCATAGGACATCACTTACGAGTGCCGTACCACGATCAAGTCACAAGTGATCTCAGATTTCCTGGTCCATTGGATGGAGCTACAACTGCCTGACACCCTAGATATGTCAAGTGTATGGACAATGCACTTCGACAGATCCAAGCGTTAATAAGGGGCAGGTGTCAATGCCATCCTGACATCCCCACAAGGCGAAAAGATGCAATACGTATTGCGGATGAAGTTTTGGGCACCCAACAACGAAGCAGAGTGCGTGGCCCTTATCCACAGGATGCAGATGGCAAAAGCCTGCGGCGCCATGCGACTGACGATATATGGCGTCTCTTACCTCGTAGTGCAACAAACTATAAACTAGTGCGATGCCATCAGCAACAATATGGTCGCCTACCATGACCTCTAACACTCACTCAAGGGTGACTTCGACAGCTGCGAACTCTGGCACATTAGCCTTGAAAGCAACAAAGAGGCCGATCGTTTGGCCAACATTGGCTCCACCTGCGCCCCGGTACCACCTGGCATATTCCTGGAGCAAATATGTGAATGATCCATCAAGGCCAAGCCACCAATAGGGCCACCAGGGTCTGTCACGCACTTGGGGGCGGCGCCACCCAACAAGGAAGAAGCACCAGCTGGGGGAGAGCCGGATCCTCCACTTGAGGACCCATGGAAGTAATGCTCATTGAGTTGTCCTGGACTTAGCCATACATCACTTACCTGCTGAGCCAGAAGTTGCTGGACGACCCAACTGATGCGCGACAAATCGCTCATTGCTCATCGCTCAAAGGCCTTCACCATCATCAACGGCGAGCTTTACAAGAACAACATCACCGAGGTCCTCCAACGTTGCATCACCAATAGTGACGGTAGAAGCATCCTCCTTGACATCCACGAAGGCATCTGTGGGCATCATGCTGGCAGTTGCGCGCTCGTTGCCAAGGCTCTTCGAGCTGTCTCCTACTGGCCAACCGTGATGCGCTATGCCAAGGACATCGTCACCAAGCGCAACGCCTATCAAAGGTTCACAGACAAGCCACACGTGCACGGCTCCGAGCTACAACCAATACCGCTGGCTTGGACCTTCACCTAGTGGGGACTAGACATGGTCGGCAATCTACAAAAGTCTTCACCCGGAGGATACGTCTTCCTCCTCGTTAATGTCGACAAGTTCACCAAGTGGATCGAGTCCACGCCTGTCACCAACCAAACTGCCACCACCGCTGTAATTGTTTTTGAGTCCATCGTATAACGATTTCGGGTGCCACATAACATCATCACAGATAACGGAACAAACTTCACCTCGAAAGAGTTCCATGGCTTCTACGACAAGATGAGGATCAACATCATCTACGCCTCTGTGGCACACCCTCAGACCAACAGTCAAGTTGAAAAGGCTAATGGCCTCGTATGCAACGGCATCAAGAAGCGACTCCTCCGTCCCCTCGAGTGAGCTGCAGGAGCATGGGCTAAAGAGCTCCCCTTGGTGCTATGGAGTTTGCACACAACTCCCAATAACGCCACCGGCTACACACTATTCTTCATGGTGCATGGTGCAGAAGCGGTCCTACCAGCTGAAGTATGCTACAAGGCCCCACGGGTCATCGCTTATAGTGAAGCCGAATCAACGACCGCACTTGAAGACAACGTCGACCTGCTCGATGAGGCATGCGACATTGTTGCCATGCGATCAACGGTGTACCGGTAGAGCCTCCACAGCTACCAAAGTTGAAGGTTGCATCCAAGCTCCTTCATCGAAGGTGACCTCGTCCTGCGACTCAAGCAGAAAGGTCACCTGAAACTCAAGTCCCCTTGGGAGAGACCTTACATCATCACCGAGGTGATCCCACGTGGTGCCTATCGCCTCAAGGACGTGGAAAGTGGAGTCGAATACTCCAATCCTTGAAACATCTTGCAACTTCAATGTTTCTACCCTTGGATGCTTTACCTTTCAATAAGTCCACTCAGCCAGGCTACTTAGCTGAAAAATGTACCTACTACCCTTTGATAAATAAAAGATAACTTCCTCACCCATGAATTTTTTCCTCTTATTCTTTCATATAAAACACTCTCGGGGGCTACGCCTCCTCGCTAACCCTGTCAAATCAATAATATACTGCTTATGCCCTAGTAGCTGACCATAAACCACAATCTAATCCTTGAAAACTCCAGCCCAGTTGTTACACAACTGATAGACTGTCAAGGTACTGAGACTTGTAGGTGTCAGGCTAACGAAAAGGAACGACACTAACATACTCGCATCAACACATACAAATGCACAATAAAAATAGATAGGGACATGAAACCCCTCTCAAATTACATCAAAGTTTACATTATGTACATTTCTTACGCAGGATAACTTTCACTATTGCGGCTGAAGTAGGATGTTGGTGCGCTTGTCAAACAAATGAATAATATCCTCTGCAGGCTGGGCAATTGCCTGGCAGTGTGGCCACATATTCCACTCCATACCATCTGGAGGTGCCGACGGCCCTTAAGTAATGACCTCCAGGTCCACATCTAGATACTGCATATGCACAAATGCTAAGGTAGCCTTCGCACCCGCAACAAGTTGCTGGTGCACACATTCGCGTACAGCACTCACGTCGTGAAACTTTTGCAGCAATGCCAACAGGCTCAAAGGAGCTTCGTCCAATAGAAACATCGCTCTAAAAATGTGCTTGAAGGAGGATTGGGCCTTCTTCAAGTAGCACAGCACCTGAACAACGTGATCTTGCAGTATCGCCAACACGGTGGCTCGACCCCGATCAGTCTAGAAGAACCCGCTAGCCTCCAGTTTTCCTTGAGTTAGGCAATCCAGTCGGATACTAATGCGCTCTTTCTTCCCCTACGGAATGAGATTGGCAACAACAACAACAAAGTGATGAGACTGAAACTGCAGGCACTAAGCAATATACCAAAAGGACAAAAACAGCCAAGGACACTTACAACATAGATGCTCGTTGATTTGGGCTACCTCGCCAAGGAGATACTTCTCCCATTCAAGTGCTTTCTCTTTCTTTGATTTCCACACATCTGGTTTATCTCCTGCATAAACCGTGTCATCACATGGTCCACAACCGAGCATGTCAGGTGACTTCCATCCCGTCATGTCTCCATCGCGTTCCGTGTCTCGTCAATCGGTGCCGCATCACAGTGGCCCTTCATAGTCTCCAACAGGCGCAGTCAGCTCTTCGCTCTCTCACAGCAGCGCTGCCAAAAGCGATGGTACGCATGCATAGTCCCCTGAATCTTCTGCAACGTCAGATCATGTGTCTGGCTCCTCTGCTGTCTCCGGATCATCTGTGACCAACAATCATGTGACCAGCGCTACACCTGATGTTCCTGCTCGTGCTGCTACAAGACTTTCAAAGGGAATTCAGCACCCAAAAATTTGGGGCGATGGAACTATTCCTTGGGCCGGCTTTACAGCTACAGGTGAATCTGACACTACTGCTGAAGCTCTTAGTGATCCTAATTGGAGACAAGCTATGGAAGAAGAACACACGGCACTCCAGAAAAATAACACGTGGAATCTTGTTCCTTCTCACGAAGCAAATAACATAATCGATTGCAAATGGGTGTACAAAGTCAAACGGAAGGCAGATGGTACAATTGATAGATACATGGCAAGGTTGATTGCTAAAGGATTTAAGCAGCGATATGGGATTGACTATGAGGATACCTTTAGTCCCGTCGTTAAAGCTGCGACAATCAGGTTGATTCTTTCTCTAGCAGTGTCACGAGGATGGTATCTACGTCAACTTGATGTCAAGAACGCGTTTCTTCATGGTGTTCTTGAGGAGGGAGTGACTACCCCCGGGCCCAGGAGTGGACAGGGTGTTATAAGTGGTATCAGAGCTCAGCAGTTGCAATACCTCACAAGTCCAGCCTGTAGGATAACCTAGCTAACGGCCGAAGTAGAGTGTTAAGACTATTTTGGAAAATCGGTTGGATAGATCTGATTAGGTCTACTTTTACTTCTTACGCCACTGCTGTTCTCCTCTTACCTCTGCGTGTTTTGAATCTGCTCTCTTACCTTCTTCGAGTCCAGGAATTCTTGTGGTTGGGTTTCCGTCGTACCTTCAGGGTTTCTCTTCCTCCTTTAGTAACGGTGCTTCTACATCCGGTCTTCGTGTTATCTGAGGAATCCTTCATCTGTTGAATTTCTCTCTATTCCTTGTTGTGCCTTCCGGTGTTTTCCGACGTGGCGGCATCATCTACGCCAGATCCGATGCAGAGTCTACATCACTCCTTTGTTCCGAACCTCGATTGTCGAGATCTTCAGTCTGATTCCGAGAATGGTTGCACTCTTTTCTACTGATTGTGCGGAGTAATAGTTTGGGTGCGTGATTGGTTGGCCCCCATGCCGACTACTCACTCTATTTGCTCGTGTACATTGAAGTAGATGAGAATGCATCGGTTCTCTCTTTATATCGAAGTTAGAGGTGGCTTTATTTGTGGATACCTTTACCTTCGTCCTTTGTTTTCTCGGAGTGTTCTCTCGACGATCACGGACAATGACCTCTTGTTAGTGGTGTCACGAGCATCGACACGAAGCGAGAAGATTTAGATCGCCGACCTTCTTTCCGGTACCATGAGGCAGATCTCAAGGGCGAGATCCATTGTTAGTGGTGTCGAATTGTGGCATCCCGGTAAAACCACTACTAGAAGATCGCGTTGTTTTTGTGCATTGCATCGCCATGACCGCATGCTCATGTCATCATGCCACCTTGCATTTGAGCATCGTCATGTCATCACGCATGGTTTTGCCAAAAACTATTTTCTAAAAGCCTAGTTTTGTTTTCTAAATATCCCTGTCTTTAATTCAAATCCAATCTCGGTCTTTTCCGGAGCTTTTATTTGTCTAAAAATTATTTACAAAAGGTTTTCTAAAAATAAAACAAATAAAATAAATAAATAAAAATGTTTTTTATTAGGGGAGGCAACCGGCCAGGCCCAAAGGCCCAGCCAGCTGGCCTACTACCCCAAACCCTAGACAAATCCACCCTAACCAGTCCCACCCAATCCCCACCTAACTACTCCCTCCCCGCCGCCGCCTCTCTCTCTCTCTCTCTCTCTCTCTCTCTCTCTCTCTCCCTCTCTCTCTCTCACCCCACCTGCCCAAAATCCCAGCCCCACTTCCTTTCCCGCCCACTCCCCATCACCGCCGCCACCTGCCACACCCCTCCACCTCACCCCAGCCAACCACTGGTCACCACCTCACCCCGCCTGGTCTCCGCCCTGCACGCACTCCCTCACCACACACACCCAGCCGGCCCCACCACACTCCCACCGATGCGCCCACCCAGCTACCGCGTGCCGCTCTCGCCCTCTCTCTCCCCTCGACACGCCCCTATCCCGCGTCGTCCTTCCCCTGTCGCCATCCGCGTCGCCGGCCGCCCTCCTCCGGCCGACCGAGCCCCTCGCCGGAACGCCGCCGTCCCTCTCACCGACCAGCGCCGCCAGGGCCTCGTCTCTCCTGCCGCTCACCTCGAGCCGGTGCTCCGCCCACCTTCTCCACCTCATGGAGAGCCGCCGTCGGCCTCCTCCTCCCTCGCGCCCCGCCTCCGTCCACCTCTCCCCTCTGCTGGGCCGGCCCTGGCCGCCCCTAGCGCCGCCTCCTCGTCGCCATGGCCCAAGCCCCGCCCCCTCGTCGCCGCCACCAGGCTCGGTCTGCCCCGCCATGTCCCTCTCTCTCACCGAGCCACCCACCCCACCTGTCCCGCAGGCCGCCTCTGCGACCGAGCGCCGCCGTCCTACCACCCGCCTTCTCGTCTCCAGCCGCGGACGCGCAGACTCACCCCGGCCGCCTCTGCAGCTGGCTAACCGTGCAACCGCTCCTCGCGCGGTGGCGCCCCCGCACCTATCCTGCAGCACCCAGCACCTGTGCGTGGAGCGCGTTCTGCCGGCCGCACCTCTGCTCGCGGCCCCTGCAACCTTCTGTGCGCGTCTGTGTATGCGCATACTTGTGTGCCTGTATGGTAACCAGCTGTCGGTTCTGCATGGACTCTGTCGGCAAGGTGACGTCGCTGATCTATCCGTGTGCATCCGGTGCGGCTCAAGTTTTTCCTGGCGCTATGCAAGTCTTCGGCAAGACCTTTTCCTCGGCTAGAACCACAACTTGGACAATGACCCCGCCAGGATATCCGGTATCGCTCGAGAGATCGGGACCAACAAGATCGACCAAGAATAAGTCGTACAAGAACTACCGACAAGGTCTCCAATCCTGATCCATCGACAAGTTCGCCTCGAGGAGCCGCATGAACCGGAGGATTCCGACAAGAACTTCCTCACCGACAAACAAGATCGACATCAACGCGAACCTCCCGGAACTGCAAGATGGACCGCATCGAACACCAAGATCTCCCAGCGCCGAGAACCCGCGGTACCCGAAGACGCATCGATGCTAAACCAAGTACATCATCGACAACCGAAGCCGGAACACCAAGATCTCCAATCGGAATCCGAGAACGCAGAGACCCTGGCGCGCCAAGTTCTTCGACCCTGAGGACCGATCCCTCGGAACGACAAGACCTCCTTCCTGGATGCGATGCCCGAGAACCCGGGCGCCAAGTTCGCCGACGCCGGACCGACAAGATCTTCATCACAGACGCCAAGATCTACTTCCGAACGCGTTGACCGATGATCGAGATGGCACACCAAGGTCTTCATCCCGGTACCACAAGAGCATCGCAATGGATCCAAAGACCCTGAACCCCGGAGTCCGAACCTCGTTTCCCGTCGAACCCTGTCGAACCCCGAACACCCGGAACCCAAGATCTTCCGAACCCCGATGTGTGAACCTTTTCCCGAGCCCCTATTTTATAAATGCTATATATAAAACTTGTTGCATATTAAATTGTTCATACATGCATACCTGTCTGTGGTTTGGGGGCATTATGTCGATTCACCTAATAAATAAGTATGGAGTCTATATGCGGGATATCGTTGTCTTATTCCGGACTCTATTTAAATTGGTGTAGCGAACCGATGCCATGTTTCGCCATGTTAATACAACATTTAAATTGCGGGTTTTTAAATAACTTGAACTTATTAATTAATTGTCGGGACCCCTGTTCCGCTTAATATTGCCTAATTGAACCGCATCTGCATCATATCATAATCATGCCGGATCTTCTGCCGTAGTATTAAATATTGCATCCGGTGTTTCTTCTAGTGTTTGCTTCTTTGAGGATTAGGCCGATGAGTTGATGCGAATTTCGACAAGTTCTCCGGATATGAACCTTCGGCTGTGTTTTCCAGGCGAGCATCTCTCCCCCTTCTACCTATTTTGCATTTTAGTCTTTATTTCCTCCTGTTGATCTATTGCTATCTGTGTCGCGATGCTTTAGTTTCCGTGCACTATTTATACTCCTTGCAACCTCTATATTGCCATGGACACATCCTATAGCCTGTTGTTTGATCGCTAGTCGGCCCTGCGAGTCGTAGTTGCTTGTTTCTGTGTTGCTTCGCGTCGTTGTCGTTCCACCGTTGACGGCAAGTTGGCACATGATAAACGGTGGAGATGCTTATTGGTGGAGATGATCATGTCTTTAAATACAACTATTAAAATGCTAGATATAACTAATGCAGAGGCATCGGTGGGCAATAGATGTTATTTGGTTCTTCCACGCTCACTTGTGTCCCGTAGGACCCCGAGTACTTGATTGAGGGGGGATGTTAGATAATGTGCTTGTGTATTCCACACGGTCATGGTTGGTGTAGTATAACCCAATACGGACTCATGTTAGTAAACGTGGAGGTTTACTTGATCTCCACCGATGTACTCTTTCCCAATATATATACACACGTACGTCCATAGAGACGGTACGCTTGATCCTATACAATCTCTCAGTAAGCACCCAACTGTCATAAAAAGGGCTGTATCCTGTTGACAAGCATTCTTGAGCCACTTAGCTATGGAGAGAATTGTAAGGACCTGTAAGGACCTGTTAATTCTGGTCCCTTGTGGAACTCAAGTATTACAGTATGTATCTTGAACTGTGCTATCGAAGACACTACTTGAGCAAGTACTGCATGCGGAAATAGACAGGTAGAGAAGGGACTCTTTAATAAGTCTTAATATACCATCTTACAATTAATAAGTACTAGAACGGTAGTTTCAATGGGAAAAAAAGACCATAGCATCCATCTCAACAGCCACAAAGGCGGAGCATCAAATGGATTGTAGAGTCCCTCTGAATTTTGTAGTCCGCTAGGGTGCGACCGCTCTCCAGCTGCTTACCAAAAAAGATGAGGCGTTGCCGTCTCGGTGTAATGCCTGACACTTCGTAGATCTTCATGTTCAAACTGTTGACGGTATCCAAGCTCTCAACTTGAAATGTTTCGGTCTTTCCATCTAACATCTTCACGTAGATCTCCATCCTACCACCAGGACTAGCCGAGCGAAGGACAAGGAGAAGAGTGGACTCCTTCCAAATCTTGAGGTCTGCCAAGGTGCGGTGGTCCTCCAGCTGCGTGTCCGCAAAGATGAGACACTGCTGACCCTTGGGAAAGCCCTCCAAGTCTTGAATCTTGGACTTCACGTCGCCGATTGTGTCCAAGCTATCAACCTCGACAGCGATGGTCAAGCCTGTCAGTGTATCCCTGACATGGATTTGCATACCTTGTTGGAGGTCAAGCGTGGATTTATGCTTGATGCCATAGTCATCTAGTGTACGTTCGTTGTCCTCTAGCACCACTCCGTTGAAGACAAGCCGGTGTTGTTTCTGAATCTTCGCCTGAAGAGTATGGAGCGTGTCCGATGGCTGGACCCTGACGAGGGTGATTGTCCGGCCGGTGGGGGTCTTCACAAAGAGCTTCATTAATTCTGCATGAATGGGCACACTAATTTTTTTTAGACCAAAATAGCTTTATTAGGCTCTATATAGAACAGCGCACGGAAGGGTAAGAATTCCTGCAGATAGTAGAGATAGTACAAGCAAGAGTTAGTTATCTAGTGATAGTAGAATCCATGTAACAGAAATAGACTGCCTAGAATAATTGAACTTTACACGGTTCACAATGAAAGAGAAAGAGAGTTTTCAATTAACCTATCCGACACATAGAACCAATGAAGCTGGCGACTTTTTTCACAGGAGATGCATCAAAGTGAAAAAAAAAGAATATATGTGCGGCGCATCAATCCACACCAGATGCATCTGTCTAGCTTTTAGTTGGAAGTAGTAGATCCGGAGATCAACAATTTTATCCGCAAATCATGAGATGAGCTAGCCACAAACTAACTGCGCTATACAAATTAAAATTCACAGAGGATGCAGTTGTGCAGCTTTTGTTTGAAAGTAGTAGATCTAGAATTAAAAACAATTTTATCCGCAAGAAAACAATTGTAACCGCAAGATGCAACGGATCATATGAGATGAGATGAGCAACGACAGCAGGCTTCCAGAGATACCGTGAATATGAACGAGACGTACTACTTGTAGTAGAGAAAAACTGCGAGGTATTACCTTGAAGTCGACGAGTTGCCTGCTGCTATGATCGGATGGGGGAAAATTAGGGTTGGCCTGTTGGGGATTTATGGGTCTGATCGGCTGCAAGGTGCGATATATATATATATATATAGGGAATTTCAAAGCCTATCGGACTCTTTCCCGGATCCGACGTGAAGGCTTTACAAAGAACAAAAAGTAAAACAAGATGTGCCGCTAATTTTGCAACGACACGCTCAAACTACCCTGTATGTATACCTTCTTTTTTTTTGAGCATTAACCCTGTATGTATACCTGGACAACAAACTCGGTCCACTGGGCTCAGCCCGCTGGCGCTGCTGGACCGAGCTGAGCTTGGGATGCTGGACCGCAGCCATGTCGGGCTGGCTCGGGCTCAGACCGGTCCGGCTCGTCAGCTCGACAGTTTTTTTCTGAATTATCAAAGGGCTGAATTAATGAGAGTTGGGCTGGTTTAGAAGAGGCCTGATCTGTTCTATATTGATTATAGACACGCTGTACCTATCTCCTAATGATACGAGGGCATCTTCTTCCTTAGCGCACGACCGTAGCCGCCATGCTATCCCCGAACTGTCGTTGTCGTCTGCTAGCCCCGCCCCTTCCCTCGGCAGCGCCGTGCTAGCCCCTCCCTGCATCGCCGCTTCCATGCCGCCACGCCGCCCCGTCTTGCCACTGCCTTGCAACGTTGCCTAGGAAGATGGCCCCACCCGTCAGGGTCTATCGCCGTCGGGCTCGCGAGCCAGACCGAGTTAGACCGAGTTTGGGAAAGCTCGAGCCGAGCTCCACTTGGAGGCTCGCCGGCGGTGACGAGCTGGCTCGGGCTCGGCCAGAAAAGCTCGAGCTTTTCTCTGGCTCGGCCCTAGCCGTACCGACTTAGCCCGCGTCCAGGTATACTTGTATGTGTTGGCCCTTCCTTGATATCCTCCACGCCGAGCTACCTCCATCGGGCCATCCTCGTCCTCCTCAACCAGTGGCTACAACTTGTCGATGCATGTGCTGGCGGCCGAACTCCTCGCCGAATGTGTAACGTGCCGCTAGTTCGATCTATTAGGGTATGATATATCATTTATCTCCACGCATATCGTCTTGCTTATGCGCCATAATTTTTTTATTTTGTGTGGCACGTTCCTCAACATAAACAAACTAGTCGATGTAGTAGATGAGCACCATTGAAAAACATGGTGTTGTCGTTGACGTGGGGTTAACACGTCAATGCCCATAGTTTATGGACTTGGGTTTGAGGAAGTGGGGTGCACTAGAGGTCTCGTTCGGCTAACAGGCAAGCAATACGGGGGGAAAGTGTTTACCTAGGTTCAGGCCCCCGGAGGGAAAACCCTACTCCTACTTGTCTGCTCTTATAAGGGCGCCTTGATGGCGATGGTGCGCAGATGTAATCTAGCGGGTGTCTGTGGTAGGGTTTCGGTAGGTCCTTCTCGTGGTTCCCTCCCAACCTTTATATGAGAAAGCCGGGTCTCAGGATACCACCGAGTCGGTCAGAGATTAGGGTTTCTTTGAACTTTCTATCTATTTTTTGTCGTATCCTTCTAGGAGTTGCATCCTTTATGGGCCTGGGTCACCCGAAACTTCATGGGCTTCAATATCGGACACGACCTATCTTGTTGGGCCTCCACTGGGCTGAACCGGGTAGGCAAATCTTAGGCACCCGTAGGGCATACCCATATCAGTAGATCCCGGGTGTCCATTCAAATTGTAGATTCGAGTGGAGACTATGAAGTCTTCGATTGCTCGAGTCAGGTGCTCTTCATCCGAAAGATTTATCGGGTCACGTTGTTAAGGTCATAGAGATTTCTGATGTACGTGTCTAGATCATCCGATGAACCGGGACCTAGTTAATTAATATTGGGCAAAATATCGTCATCTACTCAAACACGAGTCCCCAGACTCAAATTCGAAAATTGCTGGCGTAATTCGACTCACGCCGCGGAGGTGTTTCAGAGTCGAATTCTAGTAAGAATGGTTATGTACCCAACGCGTCTGTCGGGATTTTTTTATCATACCTGTTGGTATGGTACTTAACTGGTAGAATGAAGCGGGTGCGGGTGCTAGGCCAGTAGATGGTATCTGGAGGTCGTATCTTTACATTGCAAATGTAGCATCCGATCGTTTGCCACCGCGGAGGTGATTCGGTTAGTCCAGGAGACGTCATCCCTGTACTGGATGTCATAATCAGTCAGAGTTGTTAGGGGTTTCGATTGTAGATGCGTTAAACCCGTGATGCGGACGCAGTAAACGCAGAAGTTCGGGTGAATGAATATGCTCATGTTTTCTTGTTTTTATAGGGTGCGCGGCCAGCGCTCCCTATGAGAGTAGCCCCGGAGTGTTTGGTCGAGTCACAGCCTTGAACAAAAACTAAGTATGTACCAGTAAATGAAGAAAGAGTTGTTGTAAGTTCTTCATTGGTGAAGATGATGTCAGTGATGACGAATATGTGAGCTCAAATGTCAGTGTAAATAGTTTGATGGGACCTTTCACTGTGGGTCCCAAAGGTTGACCAGGATTTGACTAGTCATTGTGTAAATTGAGGCATTTAACCATGTGTCCTCAATTTCCGTGCGCAGTGGGGATCGTGCGATGACGGTTCATTTTTCGTGCCGCCACACGTTAGAGGGTGACATTTTAGCAGCTAGATTGCATCTCCTCTCTGCTTAAGTAGTAGGTTGCGGTAGTAACTATCTTGTTTCTTCACACTACAAGAATTTGGATGGTTCATGTCATTCTGATATCATCATTGATAAGAAGCAAAACATCATAGATGGCCATCCGTAATGAATTCTTCGACAAAAAAAGTCATGAATCTCGTGTCATAATTGGATCTATGATGTTTTCTGTCTAAAAACATCACAAAATGATGTTTTGTGATATTTCTAAAATTTTGTCACGGACAACGGAACCGGCCTGGCCAGGCCCGATCTGCAATGGCGTTATTATTTCGTCATGGACGATACGACGTGGCAGGCAGCACCATGAGCTGATGTTAGCAACACCTGGACATGTCATGGGGGTCGTCAATGATGTCATCCCTATCGAGACGTTTTTTTTGTCATGACTTGATTCCTTTACCGTCGTTCCTTATGTCATCATGTCGTCTATGACGTCATGCCAACCATGACAAATTTTCTTTCGTCGTAGCCTGCTACCGACAGGTAGACACGTGGTCCATTTAAATTATAACACGTGGATTAATTGTAGGACAAGACGTGGACCAATCAGTACGAGACACGTATAAGACATGTATCGTTTAGGTAGAAGTGATGAATTCATCAGTTTCGTGACGTTACTACTTGGTCATGGCAGTTGACCAGCCTACGCGCGTCAAGTAGACGACTAACCATGACAGAAATATTTCGTAAAGAAACAATCAGGACGTTTATAGGCTTATAATACATAATTTGAGAGAAAATTTCAGAACTAATGTTTCACTCTAGAGAAATGAATACTAGCCTCAAATAAGACATAAAAAGGTTCAACTCATGTCAGAAAAATTTCCACAGATTCACCAAATTGCCTATTGTGTTTCAGACAGCTGAGCGAACACTTGTTGTATTAATGCATTTGCCTCTTCTTATTTCTTCCTTAGGTCTTCTAGTTTCTTCCGTATTTCTTGTAGGTCTTCCAAATACTTTAGCTTCTCTGCCTCACTAGATTCGTTCACCTTCCCCAACTCCTCAATAGTAGAGCACAGTTCCACATTACCTGCTTTCTGAGCCTCGAGTTGAGCTTCTAGCTGAGCCTTGGTTGGTCTTGAAGTACTTGCATGGATGCTGATGTTCTTTAGGACAATTGGCTTTCTCTTGTTCTGACACAGCACAAAGTGCACATCGTCGGTGAAGGAATTGCTTCATCCTCTGTGCCATATTCTGGAGCATATGACACCATCTTGCTTTTCATGACTGCCTACTAGTTTTAGGAATAGAAGAGAATATGAGAAACCGAGCGAGCAAATAATAAGCACATCATATATGTGTGGAAAAAGGCATTGAATTTTGCGAAGATGGAAAGTATTATGGAGGACTTACCATTGCTTCTTTCACATTGTCAGTCAAGCCATTTTCGAGTAGTTTAATGGAGCCTTCCTCCATGTCGCACAAAACCTCATAGTTGCGAGCACCAGTGGCATGAGGGTACTTGACGCACCACTACTAGGAAACCCCTTATCAGTGGCGCACCTTTTTTCACTATCCGTGGCGCATATGTTAGTCGCCACTGATACGTCGCCACTAATAACTATCTTCAGTGGCGCATTTCAAAATGCGCCACAGAAGTCTCAAACTTTAGTGGCGCATATGGCCAATATGCGCCACAGAAGTTTTTTTCCAAAACTAAAAAAAAGGCGGGCCAGATCTCAAACTTCTGTGGCGCATATGGCCAATATGCGCCACATAATTTTTTTTCAAATTTCAAAAAAAAACCCAGGCCAAATCTATATCTGGCCGAAGTTGGTGGTGGTGGTGATGGCGGCTAGAGGAGGGCTAGGAGGAGGTTGCCGGAGTTTGTGGTGGAGGAGGAGGAGGAGGAGGTTACCGGAGTTGGTGGTGGAGGAGGAGGAGGAGGTCGCCGGAGTTGGTGGTGGAAGAGGAGGAGAAGGAGGAGGAGGAGGAGGAGGAGGTCACCGGAGTTGGTGGTGGAGGAGGTGGTCGCCGGAGTTGTTCGCCGGAGTTGTTCGCCGGAGAGTGGAGAAGGAGGAGGGAGGAGAAGGGGAGAAGTGTGGAGGGGAGGATAAGTGGGGAGGGGAGAAGAAGTGGGGAGGGGAGAAAAAGGAAAAAGGGAGGGAGAAGGGCGCTCCCGCCCAAGACTTCTGTGGCGCATATGGGGGAAATGCGCCACAGAAGTTTCTCCTTCTTTTTTATTTTTTTGTAGTAAAAAATCTTCTACCCTAAATAACTTTTTATTATTTTCGAATTTGGGGATTCTGTAAAATTCAAAACAACCATAGGTGGTTGAATTCGAGTAGGGAATTTTGAGACGATCATTTTGATAAGTTAAAGATTTTTTTCCGACATCATATGCAAAAGTTATAGCCGTTTTACCGTGCCATGACCTATTTTTGCAAAATACATCGAAATTCATGTTTTTCAATTTTTTCTAGATCTATACCCTAAAATCTAACTACAACTCAAAGGAATTTTTTTTTGAAGTTTCTATCATTTTTGTTTATTTTTTACAAAACTGAAAAGGCGATCCACAAGGGGGGGTGCTATGTGCGCCACAGAAACATCACTTTCTGTGGCGCATATGGACATATGTGCCACATAAGTTTCTCCCTCCTTTTTTGCTGCTTGGTCCCATCAACCTTCTGTGGCGCATACGTGTATATGTGCCACAGAAGTTTGGCACTTCAGTGGCGCACACGAAAATATGCGCCACAGAAATATGGACTTCTGTGGCGCATATTGGTTTCGTGCGCCACTGAAGTGCCAAACTTCTGTGGCGCATTTTTTCTAGTGCGCCACTGATATATATCTGTGGCGCATTTTTTCAAGTGCGCCACTGATATATATCTGTGGCGCATGGTTTTACATATGCGCCACTAAATATCTTGTTTACCTATAAGATGTTTCCTAGAAGTGCGCTTTCAGTTGTCCTTTTTTTAGATTGACACTACACAAACATGGAGCATACAGTTAGTCCTACATAAACAATTCAAACAGGAGAAGTTTGAGTAAACAAGACATGACCTTGTTTTTAGGGTCAGACCAAAAATCGACAAGCCTGCATCACTCCTCGTTCCTCATGTGTTCCAGAGGCGATATCCTTGTAACTTCATTCGCTCGGAAGTGGTCAAAAACTCTTTCATCAGATAGTGGTGTTGATTTCTAGCGTGCCTCATGAACTGCTTGTTGCAAGCAAACTACACATCGGCTACAGAGGGGTCCATGACACACTTTTGCTAAAATAAAACAAGAATTATCAGCCTTTTCATTGACAACATTAGAAGAAAGGGACAACTGAGTGTTATAGAACATACATAAACTTTGTCATAGAAGTCTGCCCTGAAATCCGTCCTCTCCCTATACTCTTTCCACTCGGGAAAGATAGGCATCTTAGTCCTGACTGTTACTGCACAATCAGTGTCAAACTTGGAAGGAATCACTAGTGAGACTGGTCTAGTTCGTTCTGGAGGAACAACAAGTTGAAGTATTTTTGTGGACATCTTGTCAACTACCAACTGAGGATCATCATGGATAACAATGTCTCTAGAATGATTATGGACAAATACATCTACTAGAATATAATGGGTATGAGTTAGTGTTCTACAACAGTAAAATGCAATAAGTATGGTTAACATAATATAATGTTAATGGGTTACTGTAGAGAAGAAATTTGTTCAACACGTTACCTTCTTGATCCCAATCAAAACGGTCAAAGAACCATCCATCACATTTCACATCTGACCTCTCGCCTTGGGAAGCTTACACCTTAACTTGGGTAGCTGAACCCTCAGATGCATAGTTGCTCCGGAGAGGTGCACGGTCCCTTTGGAGAGGCGCCCATGCATGGCAGGGCGGTGGCTGCTGCTTGCCTTGTGGAGGTCCCCGCGGACGGTAGGGAGCGGGCTGCTAGCCTTGGGGAGGTGCACATGGACAGCAGGGACCTGGCTACTAGCCTTGGGAAGGTACATGCAGAAGGTAGGGACCTAGCTGCGGGCGTTGGGGTGGTGCCCACGAAAGGCACGGACTTGGATGCTAGCCTTAGGGAGGCATGTGCTCGGCTTGGGCAGCTTCTCGGTCGCCTTGGGCAGGTGGTTGCTTCCCCTTGGACCTAGTTTTTCTCGAAGTTTCTTTGCCGGCACATTGGCACGTTAAGACGCAATTCTGAGCAATTGCTACACCAGCAGGAGCCAACATTGTCCTGATGGAAGTTGTCTTGTTGCATTTCCTCGTCGGTGGCTGAACTCCATTTGTACCGGTTAATTGGGGATAATAAAGAAGCAACAGATATATGTCAAAATCAGGTATCAAAGAATTCAACACAAGATGAGTAAGAAGGTAAGGGATCGACATGCGACTCATTCTTCTCACTGACATCATCTATGTCTTCTCTAGTGATATCTTACTCCTCTTTAGGATCATAGTTAGATCCAAAGCATTCATTTCTCATCTTTTTAGGAGACAATACAGTTGGCGATGCGAAAAGACTTGCAAAGGGCCTAACACCTAGTTGTTGAAACCGCTCATTGTTACTCATGATGTTATTTAGCCGACTTTCATCCATAGGATGCATTTGAGGTTCTAACATTAATAAAGAAATCCAAGTAAGCTACAAATTAAATAGGCAATTAAATAAAATATAACGTATTGTGTTGATTGTCCTATAGAAAACATGAGCAGGAAAATGAAACTATTGCCTCTCAAATAAGCAATTTCACAGGCAAGGAAAATGAAAAAAATGAACATCGAGCAGGATTAAAAGAGTGGAAAACTAGGAGGTTGTTTACTTGCCTGCAGGCGCTAGGGCCTTTTTCTTTGTGTGCTTCTTGCCGAGAACCTTGTTGCCCTTCCTTCTCGGTGAGGTGGACAACGATCTGGCGTTCCTTGACGACGTGGTGAAAGGCAAAGTGGCAGACCTTGGCGGTGAGGTGGACGGCGAGGAGACAGACATTTTTGCTGGGTTGGACAACGAGAAAGCAGACTTAACACCTAGGTTCACGGAGAGGGGGAGGACCTTGTTGGTGAGGTGACAGACCTTGCCGGTGATGGCCAAATGGCAGTCCTCGACGACGAGGTGGCAAATCCGCGAGCTCGACGGCGTGGTCGGAAACCGGGAAGGTGAGGACAGTCTAGGGTTTGGGGTAGGTCAACGGCTAGATGACTACTAGGGCAGCGAGGGCAGGACGACAGGCGTGCGACGACAAGCGGGCGAGGGCGAGGGCGAGGGTAGGAGATTTGGATCTCTCTCCTTTCGGCGAGGGGATAAAGGAGGGTTTTGAAAAGATTACGTAAATGCCCTCAATGCTAATGCTTTGGTTACGCTGTGCGGGTGGGCTGAACGACAATATCAGCACACGGAAGTTTCATTTGGCTTGGCGCGAGAATTTGGGTGCCTAAAATTTTGGATCGGCAGGAGGACTAAACTAGAAATTTTGGATTGGCGGGAGGACGGAACCACAAATTTTTGGCTGTTGGATGCATGATATGTGGCTGAAATAAATCAACATTTAGTTTTAAAAATGTGGCCAATATTGCGGCAATTAGGGTTCTTAAGCTAGGTCACGGTTCTTGATAATCTCTTACTAGATCTCCGAATAAATGTCATGTTTTGTACCTAGATATGATTTTTTCGAAAATTCCTGAGCGATCTATGAGGTACCTCTAGGCTAAATCTAAGCCTCTTCCAGCAAAACTGACAAAAACTTGTCTAAATTGCACACGGTGCACCGTAAGCATTGAGGTGCATCCAATTGGTAAATTTTCCACCAAATGCTCTCTAATATTTATTAAAAATGGGGTTAAGCATCTTCGCAGCACATCCTTGGTAGCCGCTTCAGAAAATACACCCTTTCGGGCATCAGGAAAATGGATTCTCTATGCGCAGAAAGTGAAAACTTCCAAAAGCAACATTGTTTTCCATCAGAAGATACACACGTGTGCGGAATATGGGCACATTACAACAAACTGTGCCATGATTGTGATCATGACCTAGATCATTTTCCTTGAAAACCATGAATCCTCGAACGCGGTATCTCATTTCTGTGAACACCTTTTTCGAATAATCCCCATATCACAAGTGTGAAGAATTTGCATTTTTTAATTTTTTTGAATTCTTGAGGCTGGTTTCAGAATGCAGCCAAGATTGCGGCAATTAGGGTTCTTAAGGTAGGTGCCAGGTCTTGATAAGCTCTTACTAGATCTCTGAATGCATGACATGTTTTTTACCTAGAAATGTTTTTTTGGAAAATTCTTGAGCGAGCTACGAGGTACCTCCAGGTTAAATATGAGCCCCTTCCAGCGAAACCGACAGAAACTTGTCTAAATTGCGAGCGGTGCACCATATGCTTTGAGGTGCATCTAATTGGTGAATTGTCCACCAAATGCTCTCTATATTTATTAAAAATGGGGTGAAGCATCTTCGTAGCACATCCTTGGTAGCTGCTTCAGAAAATACACACCTTTGGGCACCGGGAAAATGGAAAATGGATTTTCCGTGCACCAAAAGTGAAAACTTATAGAAACAACATTGTTTTCCATCACAAGATATACACGTGTACGGAATATGGGCACACTACAACAAACTGTGCCATGATTGTGGTCATGACCTAGCTCATTTGCGTTGAAAGCCATGAATCCTCAAAGGCGGTAGCTCATTTCTGTGAACACTTTTTTGAATAATCCCCATATCACATGTTTGTTATTTTTACCTGCAACTAGGTAACATAAAACGACAAAGAGCGAATGATTTGCGTTTTGATTATTTTTGAATTCTTGAGGCTATTTTCAAAATGCGTCCAAGATTGCGGCAAATAGGGTTCCTAAGCGAGGTGCCGGGTCTTGATAATCACTTACTGGATCTCTGAATAAATTTCATGTTTTGTACCTAGAAATGATTTTTTCGAAAATTCTTTAGCGAGCTACGAGGTACCCCTAGGCTAAATCTGATCCCATTCCAACGAAACTGACAAAAGCTTGTCTAAATTGCGGGTGGTGCACCGTAAGCTTTGAAGTGCATCTAATTGGTGTATTATCCACTAGACGCTCTCTAATATTTATTAAAAATGGGGTGAAGCATCTTCGCAGCACATCCTTGGTAGCTGATTTAGAAAATACACCCTTTCGGGCACCGGTAAAATGGATTATCTATGCGCAGGAAGTGAAAATTTCCTGAAGCAATATTATTTGCCATCACAAGATACACACGTGTGTAGAATATGGCCACATTGCAACAAACTGTGACATGATTGCGGTCATGACCTAGCTCATTTTACTTGAAATCCATGAATCCTCATACTGAATAGCTCATTTCTGTGAACAATTTTTTCAAATCATCCTCATATCACGTGTTTGTTATTTTTACCTACAACTAGGTAACATAAAATGAAAAGTGCGAAGGATTTGCATCTTTGAATATTGTTCAATTCTTGAGGCTAGTTCAAAATGCGGCCAAGATTGTGGCAATTAGGGTTCTTAAGCTAGGTGCCAGGTCTTGATAATCTCTTACTGGATCTCTGAATAAATGTCATGTTTTGTAACTAGAAATGACTTTTTGGGAAATTCTTGAGTGAGCTACGAGGTACCTCTAGGATAAATCTAAGCCCCTTCCATCTAAACCGACAAAAAATTGTCTAAATTGCGAGCGGTGCACCATAAACTTTGAGGTGCGTCCAATTGGTGAATTTTCCACCAAATTCTCTCTAATATTTATTAAAAATGGGGTGAAGCATCTTCACAACACATCCTTGGTAGATTCTTTAGAAAATACACCCTTTCGGGCACGGGAAAATGGAAAATGGAGTTTATGTCCGCGGAAAGTGAAAACTTCACGAAGAAATATTGTTTGCCATCACAAGATACACACATGTGCGGAATATAGGCACATTCCAACAAACTTGGCCATGATTATGGTCATGACCTAGCTCATTTGCCTTGAAAAACATGAATCCTAGAAGCCGGTAGCTCATTTCTGTGAACACTTTTTTCGAATAATCCCCATATCACATGTTTTTATATTTACCTACAACCAGGTAACATAAAATGACAAAGTGCAGAGGATTTGCATTTTTGGAATTCTTCAGCCTGGTTTCAAAATGTGTCAAGATTACGGGAATTAGGGTTCTTAAGCTAGGTGACGGGTATTGATAATCTCTTACCGGATCCCTGAATAAATGTCAAGTTTTGTACCTAGAAATGATTTTTTTGGAAAATTCGCGAACGAGCTACGAGGTACCTCCAGGCTAAATCTGAGCCCCTTCTAGTGAAATCGACAGAAACTTGTCTAAATCGCGGGTGGTGCACTATAAGTTTGAAGTGCATCCAATTGGTGTATTATCCACCAAATACCCTCTAATATTTATTAAAAATGGGGTGAAGTTGAAGGGTTCGTAGCATAGAAAACAAAAAATTTCCTACGATGTGAACCACTATACGCCAGGATCTATCTACTAGACACAAGCAACGGGTGGATATACATCCATAGAGAACATACCCTCGAAGAAAACAAAGCTTTGTTAACGAGATGGAACTCATGGATGATGTAGTCGTACACTTGCCAATCTCAAGATCGTGATGAAGTCCAGTAGGTCCGGCTCCAGCACGTCCATCAGATCTAGCTCCAGCAAGTCCAGCACCGCAAAGAAGCAGTGAATCTGTGATCGCACACACGTCCGGTCCCCCGACAACCTCCGTCCCTTGCTCCAGCAAAGCCGCGGAAGAAGCAACTCCTTTCAGATAAAGCCACTAGGAACATGTATCTCGTTAATCCGAGAACATAGGGAAAAAATACTAGAGGGGGAGAGAGATCCTTCACGAGGAGGTGTGAGTATGAAGGTGTGAGAGGGGGGCCTTTTATAGGAGGAGGGGAGGGTACCCCTCCCATGGCCGGCGCCCATGGAGGGTGTCCCTTCACCTCCCCCATTCATGTGGTCGTAACCCCCTCCAGATTTAAATACCCCTTTACATTCTCTTTTAAAGTCTCCATGCTTTAAATGCATTAAATTTCTCCAAATCTAATGCTCTCTCATTTAATAAAACTCTTTTATTAATTTTATTCAGAATTTTGTTAATTACTTTAATTAACAAACATTCACATAAAACCCCTGCAACATTTCAATATTACATACAGAACCAATTTCTGCAATTTCTCCCGAAACAGTTTCAGTGTCTATTGAAATAATTCCAGCGCTTTCTTATATCTTTATATGAAACATATTTGCTCCAAATGTTGTCGGTATCCCTTAAGTGTGTCACCCTACGGTTCGCGAATAACGCAGACATGATCGACACCCCTCTCCGATCAATAATCAGCAGCGGGACTTGGAGATCCGTACTGACTCCCACATATTCAACGATGACTTATGTGATCGTGAGAACCTTTAACGCTAGTAACTAAATCCCTTTGTCTCGCGATATATTACATGTCCGAGATTCGATCATCGGTATCTCCATACCTAGTTTGATCTCGTTACCGACATGTACTCTTTTCTCGTTCCCGTGATATAACATTCTAGTGATCTTATCACTTTCTTGCAAGCTAATCAGTGTGATATCACCGAGAGGGTCTAGAGTATATCTATCCGTCATCGGGATGGAAAAATCCCACTCTTGATCCATGAGCCTCTACATAACACTTTCGTAGCACTGAACCCACCTTTATAATCACCCTTTCACGGTGTGACGTTTGATGTTATCAAGATACTCTTCTAGTGTTAGTAATTGACATGATCTCATGGTCTAAGGACTAGGATTACTTCATATGATGTAATAGCAATATAAACACAATGACTTTGATCGTAATGCTATACTTTGGATGAATGTTCATCACATCATTCCACTAATGTTGGGACCTTGTTATTAACAACATCCAATGTCCATGATCAGGAAACCTTAATCATCTTGTTAATCAGCGAGCTAGTTTATGTGAGAGGCATAACTAGGAACCTTGTATTTGTTTATTAAACACACATGTATTAATGTTTCCAATTAAAAAATTATAGCATGTAAAATAAACATTTATCATAATCAAGGAATAAGATAATAACAACTTTATTATTGTCTCTTGGGGATATTCCCTTCAGTCTCCCACTTGCACTAGAGTCAATAATCTAGTTTGTAAACTTGCGTATTCAACATCTATGGATTTTTGGTGTTTCATATACGCGCTTGCTAGTGGTAAACATAATCTCTGGATCTGACAGTTTCAGTTCCGTGTGTATTTGCATGTCTTTCCGTCTCTACGCATCACTCATTCTCAAATGAGATGGCATTGTAGAAATTTGTTCCTTTGGTGAGACATTTAGTTTGTTTCAGTTAAAGTATTTTGATATTATTTTCATACAATATATCTTCATAGAATTAGCCCACTTTGAACCACACCTAGTTTGATAACAAACTACTTAACACAAATGCCCTCCTTTGCTACTACTATAGTAGTCATATACTTAGCCTTTTGTTGTATTATTCGTCACAATGTCTTAACTTTGGAACTCATCCAAATCCATAATGGAACATCCTTTCCATTATATTGTGCCACCCATTGTCTAAATTGAGATAAATTTCGTGTATATCTTGTGACAAAACTAGTATCAATGTAACACTTTACAATGAACTACTTTAAACTATTTGCCACTTATATATAATATATTCTTAGTTCTTCCAAAGATCATAAGAATATCTTTTACTATCATCCAATGATCATCTTATGAGTCATTTTGGTATATGTTCATAACATTTAGAGCATAGGACATATCTGGATATGTACATAGCACGGTATATATTATTGATCAAAATATTCATGTGATTTCACTCATCAAGTGTCAAAACACTTGAATCTCGTTTCATTCACCAAGTGTAAATACACTTGAATCCTGGTTAAAACCTTTCCATGCGGCAATAACATTCTTGTCGTTTCCATATTGAACTCATTCAATATCTCATATATGTATGTTTGGCACAACCATATTAGCGCCCCAATCTATCCATATAGATATTGATTGCCAAATATTCCGGTTTTGCCCAAGTCTTTCATCGAAATCCTATTTTAGTGAAATTCTTAACTTGTGTCAATACAAGATACATCATTTCCAATCAACAATATGTCCTCTACATAATTATTAGAAATATGTCTCAATGCTCCCACTTAATTTCTTGCAAATGCAAGCATCTTAATCATCTCCGATGAATTTAAACTCTTTTAACAATTTCATCATGGTGAAGATTCCAACTCCACTATGCTTGCTTCAACCATTGAAGTTTGCATGCCCTTTTTAGCATCCTTTGATTTAACAAAACCCTTTGGACCGTGTCATGTACACGTCCTAAGTAACCATTCTATTAGAAGAACCTTGTTTTGTTTATTCAACTATCATATACCAAATTATTTGTAGTGGTTGCTACATTAACCTGTCAAGACTAAATATTGCTATGAAAGATCAAATCTTGTCATAGTCAACTCCTTGAACATTGTCGTAAAATCCTTTCCAACATGTCGACTATTTTATAGATGTCAAGCATCCATGTCTATTTCTTTATAGATCCAAATATGACTGATAGGCTTCACGCCTTTCCGAGGGTCTTTCAAGTTCAAAACTTGATTTCCTCGTATATGGAAACTATCACGGATTTATGACCTTAGTCATTTTATGGAGTTAGGGCCCACATAGCTTCTTTGCATGCAGTCGGTTCATCATTGTCAAACAATAACGACTTCTGTTTCAATCTTATTATTTGATTCTTACCGACCCCACACGGTTCAATAGGAACTCTACTCTCCGAGATCACAACCTTTGTAATCACGGGAGCCATGAGTATTTTAGCCGACCACCGGGACACTTTCCAGCGCTGCGCTACTTAGCAATGTTGCTTAGGTTGATAACCTAATCAAAGTTCTATTGTCCTCCCACTCAACTTTTGTGAATAATTCCTTCTTTAAGAAACTTCATGTTCCAGGTGACAAAACTCGTTTGTCTTTGGTGTTATGGAGGATACCCAACAAATTCTTTGGGATAACCTACAAAGACGTGCTTATCCGACTTTGGTTGTAAACATTTTACTTATGCATAGCATACCAAAATTTAAGAAAGACAATTCCAGGTTTATCCAAACCATAACTTATATGGTGTCATTTCAATGGATCTCAATGGTCCTCTTTTCAGTGTAAAAGCGGTAGTATCTAAAGCTTTAATCTTAAAAACATAATGGCAGTTTTATAAATGACACCTTTGATCTTACCATGTCAGACATGGTTTGATTTCATCTCTCGAATATGCCATACTCCTATGGTTTATCGGGAAACATAAATCATGGAACAATTCCTCAAATCTTAGGTGTTTTGCTAAACCTGTAACTCAAATATCTTACTTTATGATTGAATCATAAAATCTTTATTTTCTTGTTACAATGATTTTCCACTTCATCTTGAAATTCTTTGAACAATTTTCAAATGTTTCATACTTGTTCCTTATTAAGTAAATATACAGATATATTCACTCAAATTTTTGGAGAAAGCATATGAAGCAAAAAGATCCATCGCATATGGCTACACATAATGGACTATGCACATCAGCATGCACAATTTCAAATAAGCTAGTCATCCGTTCCTCTTTGGCCTATGAACGGAGTTTCAATTATCTCGAGAGAAAGTGTCACAAGCGTCAATTGATCAAAATCAAAGACTCCAAAAATCCATCAACATGGAGTTTCTTCATGTTTTCTTTCCAATATAATTTAAAAACGTTGTCACTTCATAAGTGATCTTTCAATCATTTGTCTTGCGACATTTTAGTACAGTGTTATGGATGTGATTTCTCCCACTAGACTTGTAAAAGTTCATCCATCCTTTATGGAATACGGTAATTATTTGAACAACCATTGTTCTCGTAATACCGGAACAAAATAACAATTATTAAAACAAATCTTGAAGGCTAGGTTTGACGACATTGAAAGAGACAATAACACTTTATTTGTTTTTGATGAACATCATCACTTATTCTCTTGCCAGTTATTTAGGCTGTTGCGGTTCATGAATTGGTTGTTCTATATGACACTTCATACCAA